>VZQC01007915.1:1958625-2155595 GCA_009823505.1 Rhizomys pruinosus
CTAGTTTCCCTTATTTAGCATGCAGTTACATGTCAATTGACACTCCATTCCTTTTCATGGCTGAATAACATTCCATTGCAAGAATGTTATGTTTTCTTTTTAACCATTCTTTTTATTTATTTACTTATTATTTTTTATGTGTATGAGTGTACTGTCTGCATGTAGGTTGGTGCACCCGTGTCATGCAATGCTGTGGAGGTCAGAAGAGGGCATCAGATTCCCCTGGAACTGGAGTTAAAGATGGTTCTTAGCCGCCATGTGGGTGCTAGGAATCGAACCCGGGTCCTCTGCAAGAGCAGTCGGCACTCTTAACCACTTAGCCATCTCTCCATCCCCAAGAATATTATGTTTTCTTAATGAATTAATCTGTTCATGAATATTCAGATTGTTTCATCTTTAGCTCTTAGAAGACTGTTGCTATGATTTTTTTTTTTTTTTTTGAGACAGGGTCTCTCTGTAGCTCCAGCTGGGCTGGAACTCGCTTTGTAGATCAGGCTGGCCTTGAACTCACAGAGATCCTCCTGCTTCTGCCTCCTCAGTGCTTTTGCTATGATTTTTAAATTTTTTTTTATTTCCGTACGTGTATGAATGTATTGTGTGCATGCAAGTCTGTGCACCCGTGACGTGCAATGCCTCGGAGGTCAGAAGAGGGCGTCGGACTCCCCTGGAACTGGAGTTCTCCTGGAATTGGAGTTTCAGACCATTCATTTTGTTTCAACGAAATGTTTTCAATTTTTTTCCATGCTCTTCATTTTGTTTCAGTTCTCATTATGCCATTCATCTAGTTTTTGTTGGTTTTGTTTTGTTTTGAAAGAGTTTTGTTTGTTTTCTAAGAGTTCACTTTTGTTTATTTGTTTTAAGATAGACTTTCCATATACAGCATAGGTTGGCCTAGGACTCTCCATCCTCTTGCACGAGCTTCTCATGTTCTGGATTACAGTATACCAGCATGTTCATTTTATGCCATTCCTTTCATGTCAATACATTTTTATTTCTTTTATAATTATGGGAATTTATGGTAATCTCACATTTAACTTATTAACAGACAAGCTGTTTAACAAAATGGCTGCACTATTTTATGATCCTATCAGGAATATATAATGGCTCTAGTTTCTTTGAATCCTCACCATCATTTGTTATTATTATTATTATTATTGTTGTTGTTGTTGTTCTGGTGGTGGTGGTTACTGTATAGGGTATCAAATGGTTTCACATTGTGGTTTTGACTTGGAGTCAAATGACATGAAGTATCCTTTCATATTCTTCTGACCTATTTGCATATCTTTGGAGAAATATTTATTCAGTCAATATTTGTGGCCAAACTTAATTGGGTAGTTTGTCTTTTGACATTAAAGTGTAAGCATTCTTTATGTCTTCTGGATACTAGACGCTCATCACACATGACCTGCAGATATTTTCTCTCCTTCTATAGGTTGTTCTGATGATGTCTTTGGATACACAAAAGTTTTTTTTTATTAAATATAACTTATTTACTTCAATTTTCTTGCTTTTGATTTGTGTCTTGTTTCTAAGTATCTATTATCAAATTTCAGGCCATGAAGACTTGTTACTGTGCTTTCTTCTAAAAGTTTTGTATAGCTCTTATCGTTAGACCTTTTTGCCTTTCATGGTTTAAATCCATTTCAAATGACCTTTATAGACCTTAAAGAACAAATTGTAGAAGACTTATTGCATAAGTTTAATGTCAACTTGATACACCTGAGCTGAGAAACCTCAATAATTTGCCTTCATTGGACTGGCTTGTGCCCATTGTGGGCAATGCCATTCTTGGCCAGATATTTCTATATTGTATACAATAGGCTGAATATGAGCCAGCAACACAAGCCAGTAAATAGCATCCTTTCCTAGCCTGTGCTACAGCCACTACCAGGCTCCTACCATGAGCTTTTATTATTGGTCAGAATATTTTTGCCACAGCAATTAAGAATTTATTAACAGTGCTTAAGTCAAGGTTCAAGATTTACTTAGAAGTTGTATGGTAATCAAAGTACCAAATTAATTCAAACAATCCTCTTGGAGGTTTAGCAACCACACTTAAAGCTCCAATCTGATTTGGCAAGAAGGATTTGAAGGAACAATATTTTGACCCTTACCCTCTGAGGTCAACGTGGGTCCTAGGGTCCTGCATCCGCAACTTTGTGCATGTCCTGTAGCAGCAAGCCAGCAGTCATCCCGTGCCAGGGAAGTCTTGGAGATTCACTTAAAAGGACTTCATCCTGCCAGTGTCCAGTCAAGGGAGGAAAGTCCACATAGACGAGAAATCCCTAATGCTTCAAAGGGAAGGTGTGGCCAAGGAAGGCCTGACTTTGTCCTCACATAGATGGAACTGGTGAAGAGAGCCAGGCTCAAGGCCTGAGTGACCCTCTAAGGATGAGAACCTCAACTGACCTTACCAAAACAAACTTTATTTATCTGAGCTAACTGTGTGGTTTTAAACACCACAACAGAAACTGTAATCTAAAGAAGAGAAAATGAAATGTTATTATCAGAGAGATGGGTGAGAGACCTACTGTGCCAAGTTAGGAATCTACTATGTCACGTTAGAAAATATCTCAGAGATAGATGACAGATTTAGTGTGCCATGCCATAAAATACCACCTTTTATATTCTCATGGTTATGGCTCTCATTCTGGAGCCCTGTGTATTAAAGCTGACCCTCATTCTAGAACTCTGTGTACTAAAACTTTTTTCCAACTTCTCAAACCAGGGTACAGCCCTCTCTTCTCCTTCTGCAGACCTTAGACAGTGACCCTCCAATTGCTAATGCACCAGTAGCCCCCTTTTTGATACTGTGAGTCCTTTTGCTGAACCGTGGTATACTCATGAGGACTCAACCAGCTTGTCTTTTCAATTGCAGACAAAAATATCCACTAAGTAAACTGGCCACTATCGATCTGGACCAAACCCACTGGGCAGAACACCCAGCAGAGCCAAAATGGAAACCAGATCTCTAACCCTCCACCTGACAGCTGCTTCCCCCAAAGACTTATGCCCCTAATCAGCTCTGAAGCAGAATAGAGGGAGGAACAGTGTCGCCTATTTCCTTATCATAAGCAAAGGCNCACATACATAATAGTTGTCCTCTGACTACTACTTGTGCACTGTAGCACATGGGTAACCTCACATATACACATACATAAGAGTTGTCCTCTGACTACTACATGTGGCACGTGTAGCACAATGGGGTGCCCTCACATATAACACATACATAAGAGTTGCCTCTGACTACTAAAATGTGCACTGTAGCACATGGTGCCCTCACAGATACACATACTAAGAGTTGTCCTCTGACTACGACATGTGCACTGGGTAAGCCATGGTGCCTCACTATTACACATAACATAAGAGTTTGTCCCTCTGACTACTACTTTGTGCACTGTAGCAACATGGGTACCCACAGTAGTTACACAGTAAATAAGAGTTTGTCCCTCTGGACTACCTACCTTTGGCAACTGTAGCACATGGGTGCCCTCACATATACACATACATAAGAGTTGTCCTCTGACTACTACATGTGCACTGTAGCACATGGGTGCCCTCACATATACACATACATAAATTGTCCTCTGACTACAAGTATGTGCACTGTAAACATGTGTGCCCCTCACATATACACGTACATAAGAGTTGTCCTCTGACTACTACATGTGCACTGTAGCACATGGGTGCCCTCACATATACACATACATAAGAGTTGTCCTCTGACTACTACATGTGCACTGTAGCACATGGGTGCCCTCACATATACACAGACAGAAGAGTGGTCCTCTGACTACTTACATGTGGCACTTTACACATGGCATTCACTCACATATACACATACATAAGAGTTGTCCTCTGACTACTACATGTGCACTGTAGCACATGGGTACCCTCACATATACACATACATAAGAGTTGTCCTCTGACTACTACTTGTGCACTGTAGCACATGGGTACCCTCACATATACACATACATAAGAGTTTGTCCTCTGACTACTACATGTGCACTGTAGAACATGGGTGCCCTCACATATACACATACATAAGAGTTGTCCTCTGACTAATACATGTGCACTGTAGCAATGGGTGCCCTCACATATACACATACCATAAGGTTGTCCTCATGACGACTACATGTTGCCTGTAGCACATGGTGCCCTCACAGAGACACAGACATAAGAGTTTGTCCTCTGACTACTACATGTGCACTGTAGCACATGGGTGCCATCACATATACACATACATAAGAGTTGTCCTCTGACTACTAAATGTGCACTGTAAGCACAATGGGCACCCTCACATATAAAACATACATAGAGTTGTTCCTCTGACTACTACATGTGCACTGTAGCACATGGGTTCCCTCACATATACACATACATAAGAGTTGTCCTCTGACGACATACATGTGCACTGTAGCAACATGGTGCCCCTCACATATACACGTACATAAGAGTTGTCCTCTGACTCTACTTGTGCACTGTAAGCACATGTGTGCCCCTCACATATACACATACATAAGAGTTTTCCTCTGACTACTACAAGTGCACTGTAGCACTTGGGTGCCCTCACATATACAAATACATAAGAAGTTGTCCTCTGACTCTACATGTGCACTGTGGCACTTGAGTGCCCTCCATATACACTACATAAGAGTTTGTCCTCGGACTACTACTGTTGCACTGTAGCACAAATGGGGCCCTCACATATACACGTACATAAGAGTTGTCCTCTGACGACTACATGTGCACTGTAGCACATTGGTGCCCTCAACATATACACATCATAAATTGTCCTCTGACTACTACTTGTGCACTGTAGCACATGGGTACCCTCACATATACACATACATAAGAGTTGTCCTCTGACTACTACATGTGCACTGTAGCACATGGGTGCCCTCACATATACACATACATAAGAGTTGTCCTCTGACTACTACATGTGCACTGTAGCACATGGGTGCCCTCACATATACACATACATAAGAGTTGTCCTCTGACTAGACTGGTGCACTGTAGCACGATGGGTGGCCTCCCTATACCACCTACATAAGAGTGTTCCTCTGACTCTACAGGTCACTGTAGCACATGGGTGCCCTCACATATACACATACATAAGAGGTGTCCTCTGACTACTACATGTGCACTGTAGCACATGGGTGCCCTCACATAGACACATACATAAGAGTTGTCCTCTGACTACTACATGTGCACTGTAACACACATGGGTGCCCTCACATCTACACATACATAAGAGTTGTCCTCTGACTACTACAGGTGCACTTTAGCACAGTGGGTACCCTCACATATAACAAGAAATAAGAGTTGTCCCTCGGAACTCTTACTACTTGTTGGCACTGTAGCACATGGGTGCCCTCATATATACACATACATAAGAGTTGTCCTCTGACTACTACATGTTCACTGTAGCACATGGGTGCCCTCACATATACACATACATAAGAGGTGTCCTCTGACTACTACATGCATGCACGTAGCACATGGGGTGCCTCACATATACACAACAAGAAGATTTTGTCCTCTGACTACTTACAATGTCATGTAGCACAATGGGTGCCTCAAACATATACACATACATAGAGTTGTCCTCTGACTACTACATGTTCACTGTAGCACATTGGTGCCCTCACATATACACATACATAATAGTTGTCCTCTGACTACTACATGTGCACTGTAGCATACATGGGTACCCTCACATAATACACAATCATAGAGTTGTCCTCTGACACTACATGTGCACTGTAGCACATGGGTGCCCTCACATATACAAGCCTACTAAGAGTTGTCCTCTGACTACTACATGCATGTAACACATGGGTGGCCCTCACATATACACATACATAATAGTTGTCCTCTGACTACTACTTGTGCACTGTAGCACATGGGTGCCCTCACATATATACCATACATAAGAGTTTCCTCTGACTACTACATGTGCACTGTAACACATGGGTGGCCTCACATATCACATACATAAGAGTGGTCCTCTGACTACACTTTGTGCACTGTAAGCACATGGGTAACCCTCAGCAGATACACCATACATAAAGTTTTCCTCTGACTACTACATGTGCGTGCTGTAGCAATGGGGTGCCCTCACATATACACATACATAAGAGTTGTCCTCTGACTAATACATGCATGTCATAGCACATAACCCACACATGTTTACACACACACACATATACACATACATAAGAGTTGTCCTCTGACTACTACATGTGCACGTGTGACATGGGTGCCCTCACATATACACATACATAAGAGTTGTCCTCTGACTACTACATGTGCACTGTAGCACATGGGTGCCCTCACATATACACATACATAAGAGTTGTCCTCTGACTACTACATGTGCACTGTAGCACATGGGTGCCCTCACATATACACATACATAAGAGTTGTCCTCTGACTCTACATGTGCCACGTAGCACATTGGTGCCCTCACATATACACATACATAGATTTGTCCTCTAACGACTACTTGTGCCACGGTAGCACATGGGTGGCCCCTCACATATACACATACAGAAGAGTTGTCCTCTGACTAATACATGCATGTCATAGCACATGTGCCCTCACATGATACACATACGAAGAGTTGGCCTCTGACTACTACTGTGCACTGTAGCACTGGGTGCCCTCACAGATATACACATACATAAGAGTTTTCCTCTGACTACTACATGTGCACTGTAACACATGGGTGGGCCCTCACATATACCATACATAAAGAATGGAGAGGCTGGAGACGTGGCTCAGCAGGTTAAGAGCACTGTATGTTCTATGCCGGCAGACTAGGCCCACCTTTAATCCGAGCACTTGGGAGGCCAGAGGCAGCACAGCTCTGGAGTTCAGGCCAGCCTGGTCTACAGAGTGATTTTCCATGCCAGCTGGGGCTACAGGAGACCCGTCTCAAAAAGCAAAAAAAAAAAACAAAAAAAAAAAAGCGACTTTTAACTGTTCTTACAGAGGACCTGGTTTGGATCCCGTCCACCCACAGGACAGCTAACACCAGCCCTAACCCCAGTTCCAGAGATCTGATGCCTTCTTCTGATCTTTGAGCACACTGCACATCATGTGTACACGTTCTGGGGGGGGGGGTTGTTTTTTGGGGGGTTGTTTTTTGGTTTTTTTGTCGTTTTGAGACAGGTCTCTCCCTTTAGTGGCCGGTGCCTGCAAGTTTGCTGTGTAGACCAAGTTGGCATTGAACTCACAGTGGATCTACAAATGCCTCTGTCTCCCAAGTGGCTGGGATTAAAGGCGGCACGCACCCAGACCAGCTGCAGTGGGTACCTTTTATTTTTTTGATTAATTATTTTTTTATTTATTTCTGTATTGTATGAATGTACTGCCTGCATGCAAGTTTGCGCACCCGGGCTTGGTGGCCAATGCGCGGGTCAGAAGAGGGCGTCTCGGACTCGCCCTGAAGCGTGGAGTCTCCTGGAAATTGGAGTTTCAGAACGTCTCGACCGCCATGTGGGTGGCTGGGGATCGAACCGTGGGGGTCCTCTTAAGAGCGGTCAGCGCTCTTAACCGCTAGGCCATCCTCCCGCCCCATGTGTACACTTGATATATACGCAGGGCAAAACGCTTGTACATATAAAAATGAATTAATTTAAAAACAAAAAAAGGGACAACAAAAAAATATAGAGTCTCAGGATTGCCCCAATAGCTTGGTATAATACGCCCACCACTGACCAATGGGAAAGCAGCCAGTAGAACTTAAAATTCCAGAACTTAAATGATGGCCCAAGGGCCTTGGCAGCTGTGTTTCAGATTCCTGGGCCACGCAAAGATGACCTTGTCTGGAACTTGAGAGAAGGATGTGGTGGGAGATCTTTGACATCTACCTCAGTGTGGTGTGGGGTCTCCATAGCAGAGGTCAACAAACAGAGCACGCATGTGCTTCATTTCATGCAAATTTCGCCTTATTTATTTTTTGAGGCAGAGTCACATGTGGCCCTGGCCTCAAACTCACTATAAAGACCAGTCTGAGCCTCATATCACAAAAATGCTCCTGCCTCAACCTCCAGAGTGCTAGGATTACAGACATGTAGAGCATATCCACCTACATGCAAGTACTAGGATTACAGGCATGGATACCATATCCACCTCTCCCAAGTACTAGGATTACAGGCATGTATACCATATCCACCTTTCCCAAGTACTAGGATTACAGGAATGTATACCATAGCCACCTCTCCCAAGTACTAGGATTACAGGCATGTATACCATATCCACCTTTCCCAAGTACTAGGATTACAGGCATGTATAACCATGCCACCTTTCCAAGTACTAGGATTACAGGCATGTATACCATATCCACCTCTCCCAAGTACTAGGATTACAGGCATGTACACCATATCTACCTTTCCCAACTACTAGGATTACAGGCATGTACACCACATCCACCTTTCCCAACTACTAGGATTACAGGCATGTATACCATATCCACCTCTCCCAAGTACTAGGATTACAGGCATGTACACCATATCCACCTTTCCCAAGTACTAGGATTGCAGGCAGGTATACCATATCCACCTTTCCCAAGTACTAGGATTACAGGTATGTATACCATATCTACCTACATGCAAGTACTAGGATTACAGGCATGTATACCATATCCACCTACCTGTAAGTACTAGGATTACAGGCATGTATATCATATCCACCTACATGCAAGTACTAGGATTGCAGGCATGTACATCATATCCACCTACATGCAATATTGGATTAGCAGCAATGAATAACAATATCCACCTACATGCCAATATTAGATTACAGGCATGAAGACCATATCCACCGTGACATGCAGTATAGGATGACAGGCATTACAACCATACCCACCTACATGCAAGTACTAGGATTACAGGCATGTATACCATATCCACCTACATGCAAGTACTAGGATTACAGGCATGTATACCATATCCACCTACATGCAAGTACTAGGATTACAGGCATGTATACCATATCCACCTACATGCAACTACTAGGATTACAGGCATGTATACAATATCCACCTACATGCAAATTTTGCATCAAAAGAAATAGCTAAGGGGGCCTAGTACATAGTCGAATGGTAGAGTGCTTGCTTACCATGTACAAGGCCTTGGGTTCCATCCCTAGCACCATATATGCAAAAAGAACTATAAATAAATGATAAATTCCATTTAATAACATACATGCTGAAGTACAAAGGAGTATCTACAATTTCCTTGAAATGCATTTTAAGAAAGGAAGAATGAGAGGCATTGATGGAAATAAATTGTGTACATGAATGAAATGTCATAATGAAGCCCATTGTCATATATAATTAATATATGTGAATTTTTTTTCAGCCAGTCTCCCTGAAGCCCCAGCTGGCCTGAAACTCACTATTTAAACCAGGCTGACCTGGATCTCACAGAGATTTGCCTGCCTCTGCCTCCCAAGTACTGCAATTAAAGGTGTGCTTTAAGTCACCTCTGCAAGAGCAGTCAGTGCTCTTAACCGCTGAGCCATCTCTCCAGCCTCTATTTTTATAGCTTAAGATATAGTCTGAAAGGCTGAGAAGACCTTGGCTGTGACCACCACTCTAATACACCTGTGATATGTGAGGCAGAGAAACAACTATGGACATAAGGCTGGTGATGGGTGAGTGTGGAAGTGATCTAGAGCCCAGAACATGGCAGTAGGGCTGGGGTTGTACCCCTACCACAAGCTGAACCATTCACATAACATGAGAAAACCACATACTGCTTAAGACTTAAAGCTTTCTCCTCCCAGAAGCATGATGCAGAGCTTATAAACAAATAGGTGGGCTAGGGACCTGTACCCAGACATTGTACATCTTGGAGTCTTCTGGAACAGCCAACCTTGGGCCCAGGCACTAAGTATCACAGAGGGAAAATACACTTGAAGGACTGCCTTCCTATGACGTAAGCCTAATTCAGAGGAAAAACTAAATCGGGAAAACTATCTACAAACACACCTGGCTCCCAGACACACCCAGCTCATACCCACACCCACAGTAACCAGGCACCTTGCCACAACCATACAGCACAAAGCCCTTCCTTTTTTCAGGTCATCTCTGGGATCAGGATCTAGCCATCAAGAAACACACAAGGAGCCCTTCGAAGAGCTGTATCCCTTGGACGGCAACTCACACATGTGGTCAGGACTCATTTGTATGGACTTTAGATGCTGAATCTCAAGCCAAATCTGGCCAAGACACAAACAGGTGTGGACTTGGATATCTGGTGCTGTGCTACAGGCCAGAGCTCCCCTTTTGGGGTTGTGTTCAAAGACTGTAGAGACACTCTACACCATCTCTGGGAGGCTGGTCCCTGTCACAGCTTAACTTTGAGCAGCTGCTTCTCTGTGAACTTTTTATTTTAACAATATTTTTTTTATTTTATATTTTATTATTTTTTTTTAATGTGTACGAGTATACTGTCTGCATGTAGGTTGGTTCGCCCGGGTCATGCAATGCTGCGGAGGTCAGAAGAGGGAGTCAGATTCCCCTGGAACTGGAGTTAAAGACGGTTCTTAGCCGCCATGTGAGTGCTGGGAATCAAACCCGGGTCCTTGCAAGAGCAGTCGGCATTCTCAACCGCTGAGCCATCTCTCCAGCCCTGAAATTCAATTTTCTTATGTGCAGAGTGGGGATCTGAACACTGCACTGTGGCAGGAAGAGTGAGCCCAACACTGCTGTGCACTTGCCCTGTGAGCACTCTCCAACATGATCCACCGTCCAAGGAGGCCCTGGCATTTGTCCCCACCAAGACTTGGCTGAATGACACAAGGCACAGAGCTCATAGCTCTGGTAAGACCTTGCAGTACAGAGTCAGGCAACACAGTTGTGACAGGGACTCAAGAAGTTTTCAGGCAGGAGCCATGTGGGAAGGACCAAATTCAAACAACATGTTTCAACTACAAATATTCTGGCAGCCAGGAGACTCAGGAGGGGCAAATTCTCTCTCCTCTGATAGAGGAATGTCTCCTTCCTAACCATTTCTGGATCCTCCCAGACGATAGGAACACCATCCTTGAACAGGGGGCCACATAACACTTCATTGCATGTGCCTGTGTTGAGTTTTTTTTTTTTTCTCCCCAGTACTTGGGAAGCAGAGGTAAGTGGATCTCTGTGAGATTTCTACCAGCCTGGTCTACAGAACAAGTTCCAGACTTGCTGGGGCCACAGGGAGACCCTGTCTCAAAAACAACAACAACAAGCCGGGCGTGGTGGCGCACGCCTTTAATCCTAGCACTTGGGAGGCAGAGGCAAGAGGATCTTTGTGAGTTCAAGGCCAGCCTGGTCTACAGAGTGAGTTCCAGGACAGCTGGGGCTACAGGGAGACCCTGTCTCGAAAAGACAAAAAAAAAAAAAACTATCTAATTACTTATAATGCACCAATCTGCACATATTCACCTATGACACATTTAAGTTGCTGTCTTGTTTCTCCTGAATATTAAAGTTAGTGTACTATTTGCCTTAATTAAAATTTACATAGATAGGCTGTGTATTCTGTGCCACTTTTCAGTTAAGAAGGAGTTATTATAAGTATATTTTAAAGGGGAGGGCTATTGGAGCTAATAGTATTGTGAAACATTGCTCTAGGTTGTATTAAGAGGCAATATAGCACTGTAGAGATGGAACCACATTCAGATCCTGAGTTAGCAATCTTCTGTCTTCTTGTGATGAAAAGATGAGGTATTAACAACTACTTAGCAGAATTTTGAAAGGGCAAAAGTTAATGTATTAAAGTTTCAGGATGGAGTATGGCCCACTTCAGTGTGGTGCATAATNGGGACTAAAGGGAGAACCTGTCTCAAAAAAAAAACTCAAAAAAAAAAAAAAAAAGGAAAAGAAAAGAAAGAGTAGAAAGAGAACTGCACCTCCATGGATACCAGTGCCCAGTCCTAGACAGACTATTTGGAGTTCAGGGCTACAGCACAAATAATACTGGGAAGGCTTTAAGTCCATGTAGGTTAAGCTAGACTAGGGAGCTATCAACAGAGGGCCAACACTGATGTCCAGGAACTTTTCAATGGACAGTGGGCCTCTGACCTGCAGGGAAAAGAGGGAAAAGAGGGAAAAGAAGGAGAGAACTGAGAAAGGCATTCCAAGTGCAAAGGGGGGGGCCTCCTGGTAAGAGGGTTAACATCAAAGGGGGCTCCTGGTAAGAGGGTTAACATCAAAGGGGGCTCCTGGTAAGAGGGTTAACATCAAAGGGGGCTCCTGGTAAGAGGGTTAACATCAAAGGGGGCTCCTGGTAAGAGGGTTAACATCAAAGGGGGCTCCTGGTAAGAGGGTTAACATCAAAGGGGGCTCCTGGTAAGAGGGTTAACATCAAAGGGGGCTCCTGGTAAGAGGGTTAACATCAAAGGGGGCTCCTGGTAAGAGGGTTAACATCAAAGGGGGCTCCTGGTAAGAGGGTTAACATCAAAGGGGGCTCCTGGTAAGAGGGTTAACATCAAAGGGGGCTCCTGGTAAGAGGGTTAACATCAAAGGGGGCTCCTGGTAAGAGGGTTAACATCAAAGGGGGCTCCTGGTAAGAGGGTTAACATCAAAGGGGGCTCCTGGTAAGAGGGTTAACATCAAAGGGGGCTCCTGGTAAGAGGGTTAACATCAAAGGGGGCTCCTGGTAAGAGGGTTAACATCAAAGGGGGCTCCTGGTAAGAGGGTTAACATCAAAGGGGGCTCCTGGTAAGAGGGTTAACATCAAAGGGGGCTCCTGGTAAGAGGGTTAACATCAAAGGGGGCTCCTGGTAAGAGGGTTAACATCAAAGGGGGCTCCTGGTAAGAGGGTTAACATCAAAGGGGGCTCCTGGTAAGAGGGTTAACATCAAAGGGGGCTCCTGGTAAGAGGGTTAACATCAAAGGGGGCTCCTGGTAAGAGGGTTAACATCAAAGGCCAGCAATGGCAGGTCTGGGGCTGTATCTCGGTTGGCAGAGTGCTTGCCTAACATGCAGGAAACCCTGGGTTCAATCCCCAATACTGCACTAATTTTTTAAAATTTATTATTTTTATTTTATGTGCATGAGTGTATTGCCTGTGTGTAAATGCACAGTGTCGTGCAATTCCCTCAGAGATCAGAAGAGGGTGTTAGATCCACTGGAACTGAAGTTATGGACAGTTATTAGCTACCATATGGGTGCTGGGAATCAAACCCAGGTCCTCTACAAGAATACTGCTGAGCCATCTCTCCAGCCCCACTGCATAAATTAAGTATGGTAGTGCACACCTGTGATCTTAGCACTTGGGAGGTGGAGACAGGAGAATCAAAAGTTCAAGGTCGCTGGGCACAGGCCTTTAAGCCCAGCACTCAGGAGGCTGGTAGATCTCTGTGAGTTCAAGACCAGTCTGGTCTATAGAGTGAGTTCCAGGCCAGCTGGGGCTAAAGGGAGACCTTGTCTCAAAAAGACCAAAAAAATAAAAATAAATAAATTCAAGGTTATCCTCAACTATGTAGTAAATTCAAGGCTACCCTGGGATATCTCAAATGAACTTAAAAAAAAAAAATGGGGCTGGAGAGATGGCTCAGCGGTTAAGAGCACTGAATGTTCTTGCAGAGGACTTGAGTTCGATTCCAAGCACCCACATGGCAGCTAAGAACTGTCTTTAACTCCAGTTCCAGGGGAATCCGACGCCCTCTTCTGACTCCACAGCATTGCATGACACGGGTGCACCAACTTACACGTGGATAGTACACTCATACACATAAAAAAATAATTTAAAAATTATAAAAATAGCTTTAAAAAAACAGTAGAAAGAGTTGTGGGTTTTTTTTGTTTTTCTTGGCTTTTATTTATTTTTTATATGCATGAGTGTACTGTCTGCATGTAGGTTGGTGTACCTGTGTCATGCAAGGCTGTGGAGGTCAGAAGAGGGCGTTGGATTCCCCTGGAACTGGAGTTAAAGATAGTTCTTAGCTGCCATGTGGGTGCTGGGAATGGAACCTGGGTCCTCTGCAAGAGCAGTCAGTGCTCTTAACTGCTGAGCCATCTCTCCAGCCCTGAAAGTAGAGTTGTATGTAAATGAGCATAAGGAAGGACTGGGGAGGTAAAGGGAGAAGAGACAACTTGACCACTCACTGCCACTTCAGAGGAAAATGAGCATATGCTAACCAGACTCAAGATCCAACCTCCATCTGTCTAGGTGGGTTTCCTATAGGAAGAGAGGACCTAACCAGGAGAGTCCACCTGGTTGGCGTGGGAGCTAATAGACAGGCTGATGACCAAACCCCACTTGGGGAATAGCCATCCTCCTTGAATAAACTACCCAGGAATGTCAAGTGAACAAAGGCCAGTGAGAGCACTGTGGTCATCGTGTAACCAAGCTACATATAAGGAATTAGCTTTGCACAAGAAACACAGACACTTAATGAAGTTTCTTATCTGGGTTTTTTTTTTTTAATTTATTTTTGTATGTGTATGAATGTACTGTCTGCATGCAGGTCTGTGCACCCGTGTCGTGCAATGCCGCGGAGGTCAGAAGAGGGTCTCGGATTCCCCTGGAACTGGAGTTCTCCTGGANGCAAGGAGCCTATTTCAGTGGTGTTGGGCAATAAGAGAAAAAAAGACACCAGGTGTGGAAGCGCATGCTTTTAATCCCAGCACAAGGCCAGCCTGATCTACATAGCAAGTCTACCAAAAAGTGGGCTAAGACCCTGTCTTCAAAAAAAAAAAAAAAAGGAAAAGAAAAGAAAGAGTAGAAAGAGAACTGCACCTCCATGGATACCAGTGCCCAGTCCTAGACAGACTATTTGGAGTTCAGGGCTACAGCACAAATAATACTGGGAAGGCTTTAAGTCCATGTAGGTTAAGCTAGACTAGGGAGCTATCAACAGAGGGCCAACACTGATGTCCAGGAACTTTTCAATGGACAGTGGGCCTCTGACCTGCAAGGGAAAAGGGGAAAAGAGTGAAAAAAGGAGAGAACTGAGAAAGGCATTCCAAGTGCAAAGGGGGGGGCCTCCTGGTAAGAGGGTTAACATCAAAGGGGGCTCCTGGTAGAGTACTAAGGGGCTCTGTAGGATAACATCAAAGGGGGCTCCTGGTAGAGAGTGGTTAACATCAAAGGGGGCTCCGTGGTAAGAGGGTTAACACAAAGGGGGCTCCTGAGTAAGAGAGTTAACATCAAAGGGGGCTCCTGGTAGGAGGTGTTAACATCAAAGGGGGCTCCTGGTAAGAGGGTTAACATCAAAGGAGGGCTCCTGGTAAGAGAGGTTAACATCAAAGGGGGCTCCTTGGTAAAGGGTTAACATCAAAGGGGGCTCCTGGTAAGAGGGTTAACATCAAAGAGGGTTCCTGATAAGAGAGTTAACATCAAGGGGGCTCCTGGTAAGAGGGTTAACATCAAAGGGGGCTCCTGGTAGAGGGTTAACATCAAAGGGGGCTCCTGGTAAGAGGAGTTAACATCAAAGGGGGCTCCTGGTAAGAGGGTTAACATGAAAGGGGGCTCCTGGTAAGAGGGTTAACATGAAAGGGGGCTCCGGTAAGAGGGTTAAACATCAAAGGGGGCTCCTGGTAAAGGGGTTAACATCAAAGATGGGTTCCTGATAAGAGAGTAACATCAAAGGGGGCTCCTGGTAAGGGGTTAACATCAAAGGAGGGCTCCTGGTAAGAGGGTTAACATCAAAGGGGGCTCCTGGTAGGAGGGTTAACATCAAAGGGGGCTCTTGGTAAGAGGGTTAACATCAAAGGGGGCTCCTGGTAGGAGGGTTAACATCAAAGGGGGCTCCTGGTAGGAGGGTTAACATCAAAGGGGGCTCCTGGTAGGAGTGTTAACATCAAAGGGGGCTCCTGGTAGGAGTGTTAACATCAAAGGGGGCTCCTGGTAGGGGGGTTAACATCAAAGGCGGCTCCTGGTAGTAGGGTTAACATCAAAGGGGGCTCCTGGTAAGAGGGTTAACATCAAAGGGGGCTCCTGGTAGGAGTGTTAACATCAAAGGGGGCTCCTGGTAAGAGGGTTAACATCAAAGGGGGCTCCTGGTAAAGGGTTAACATCAAAGGGGGCTCCTGGTAGAGTGTGTAACATCAAAGGGGGCTCCTGGTAGGAGGGTTAACATCAAAGGGGCTCCTGGTAGAGAGTGTTAACATCAAAGGGGGCTCCTGGTAAGAGAGTTAACATCAGAGAGAGGGCTCCTGGTAAGAGGGTTAACATCAAAGGGGGCTCCTGGTAGGGGGGTTAACATCAAAGGGGCTCCTGGTAAGGAGGGTTAACAGCAAAGGGGGCTCCTGGTAGGGGGTTAACATCAAAGGGCGGCTCCTGGTAGGAGGGTTAACATCAAAGGGGGCTCCTGGTAAGAGGGTTAACATCAAAGGCGGCTCCTGGTAAGAGGGTTAACATCAAAGGGGGCTCCTGGTAAGAGAGTTAACATCAAAGGGGGCTCCTGGTTAGAGGGTTAACATCAAAGAGGGCTCCTGGTAAGAGGGTTAACATCAAAGGGGGCTCCTGGTAAGAGGGTTAACATCAAAGGGGGCTCCTGGTAAGAGGGTTAACATCAAAGGGGGCTCCTGGTAAGAGGGTTAACATCAAAGGCCAGCAATGGCAGGTCTGGGGCTGTATCTCGGTTGGCAGAGTGCTTGCCTAACATGGCAGGAAACCCTGGGTGTCAATCCCAATACTGCAACTAGATTTTTAAAAATTTATTATTTTTTTATTTTAATGTGAATGATGTTGCCTGTGTGTAAAATGCACGTGTCCGGGAATTTCCCTCAGAGATCAAGAAGAGGGTGTTAGATACCACTGGAACTGAAAGTTATGGACAGTTTAGCGACCATAATGGTGCTGGAAATCAAACCCAGGTCCTCTACAAGAACTACGGCTGAGCCATCTGCTCCAGCCCCCACTGAATAATTAAGTGTAGGGTAGTGCACACCTGTGAATCTTAGCAGCTGGGAGGTGGAAGACCAGGAGGAATCAAAAGTGCAAGGTCGCTGGGCACAGGACTTTAAGCCCACACGCAGGGGCCTGGTAGATCCTGTGAGTTCAAGACCAGTCTCGGTCTATGAGAGGTGAGTCCTGGCTAGCTGGGGCTAAAGGGAGACCTTGTCCAAAAAGTACCAAAAAAATAAATAAATAAATGTCAAGGTTTATCCTCAAACTGATGTAGTAATTTCAAGGCTACCCTGGGATATCTCAAATGAACTTAAAAAAAAAAAAGGGGGCGGAGAGATGGCCTCAGCGGTGTAAAAGAGCACTGAATGTTCTTGCAGAGGAACTGATTCGATTCAACACCCAACAGGCAGCTAAGAACTGGCTTTAACTCCAGTTCCAGGGGAATCCGACGCCCTCTTCTACTCCACAGCATTGCAGGACACGGGTGCACCAACTTTACACGGATAGTACACTCATACACTAAAAAAATAATTTAAAAATTATAAAAATAGCTTTAAAAAAACAGTAGAAAGAGTTGTGTTTTTTTTTGTTTTTCTTTGGCTTTTAGTATTGTTTGGATATGCTATGATTATGTCTGCATGTAGGTTGGTGTCCTAGTGTCATGCAAGTGCTGTGAGGTCGAAGAGGGCGTTGGATTCCCCTGGAACTGGATTAAATGATGGTTCTTGACTGCCATGTGGGTGCTGGGAAGGGAAACCTGGGTCCTCTCAAGAGCAGGTCAGTGCTCTAACTGCGGAGCCACTCTCCAGCCCTGAAAGTAGAGTTGTATGTAAATGAGCATAAGGAAGGACTGGGGAGGTAAAGGGAGAAGAGACAACTTGACCACTCACTGCCACTTCAGAGGAAAATGAGCATATGCTAACCAGACTCAAGATCCAACCTCCATCTGTCTAGGTGGGTTTCCTATAGGAAGAGAGGACCTAACCAGGAGAGTCCACCTGGTTGGCGTGGGAGCTAATAGACAGGCTGATGACCAAACCCCACTTGGGGAATAGCCATCCTCCTTAATAAACTACCAGGAATGTCAAGTGACACAAAGGCCAGTGAGAGCACTGTGGTCATCGTGTAACCAAGCTACATATAAGGAATTAGCTTTGCACAAGAAACACAGACACTTAATGAAGTTTCTTATCTGGGTTTTTTTTTTTTAAGTTATTTTGGTATGTGTATTATGTACTGTCCTGCATGCAGGCTCGTGCACCCGTGTGTGCAAATGCCGCGAGGTCAGAAGAGGGTCTCAGGATTCCCCTGGAACTGAAGTTCTCCCCTGGGATGAGTTACAGACGTTCGTGGAGCCGCCATGTGGGTGCGGGGATCGAACCCGGTCCCTCTGCAGAGCGTCGGTGCTCTTAACCGCTAGGCTATCTCTCCAGCCCCCTCTTATCTGGGTTTTTAAAAAGTGAGTCTTGGCTGGAGAGATGGCCTAGTGGTAAGACACCAACTGCTCTTGGACAGGGGACCCAGGGGTTTCAAATCCCAAGCACCCACAATGGTGGCTAAGAACTGTCTTTAGTGCCAGGCAGGTGCCATGGCGGAGCTCCTTCTTTAACCTTCAGACCAGCCGGGTCGACAGAGCCCAGCTGGGACTAAAGGGAGACCCTGTATCAAAAAAAAAAAAAAAAGTGCAATCTTTCCTCATCATGCAGTTTTTGTAATTCAACATGCTAACTTTCCCACTTAAAAAAAAAGAGTGCACGCCCTTAATCCCAGCACTCGGAGTCAGAGCAGGTGGATCTCTGTGAGTTCAAAGCCAGCCTGGTCTACAGAGCAAGCTCCAGCCAGCTGGGACTAAAGGGAGACCCTGTCTCAAAATACCGAAAAAAAAAAAAAAAAAAAAAAAAAAAAAAAAGCCAGGTGTTGTGGCAATCTTAGCACTTGAGATCCCAACAAGTTTAAGGCCATTCTCAGACACAGAGCAAATTGAAGACCAGCCTGGGCTACATGATATTCTGTCTCAAAAAGAAAAGAGAGAGAAAAGTCAAAATAAGGAGGCAGGGGAGGTGGCTTAGTGGGTTAAGTGCTTGCTGTAGAAGCATGAAACCTAAGGTGGGATTCCCAGCGCCCACATGATCGCTGGGCTCAGCAGCAGAGGGTGGAGACAAAGGACACCAGGGCTCACTAGTCAGCCAGGCTAGCCAAATGCTGAGCTCCAGATTCAATGAGAAACTGTGTCACAAAAAATAAGGTGGACAGCAGTTAAAAGCACTTACTGCTCTTCCACAGGACCAAGGTTCAGTTCCCAGCACCTAAATGGCAGCTCACAAACACCTGTAACTTCAGATCCAGGGGATCCAAGACCCTCTTCTGGCCTCAGATATTATACACATGTGGTACATATGCACACACACATACACAAAAAAAAATCTCAAAAAAAAAAAAATAATAAGGTGGAGAAACCACCACCTTTTTTTGGGGGGGGGGTCTTATTTTTGAGACAGGGTCTTCCTGTAGCCCCAGCTGGAACTCACTCTGTAGACCAGGCTGGCCTCAAAAATCACAGGGATCCACCTGCCTCTGCCTCCCAAGTGCTGGGATTAAAGGTGTGCACCACCATGCCCAGAAGAGAAGGTACAAGCCACTGAGGAAGATAGCCAAACATCAACCTCTGGCCTGTACACATACATGAGCAAGTACATCCACAGCCACACTCACTTTTACAAAATAAATAAAAATAAAAAACCCAAATCAATAAGGTTAGGACGTTCTTCTAGCCATCTTTCCTCCTCTTAGTTTGGAAAGAAAATTTACCCCTTGTATGTTAACAGTTTTTATTCCTCAAAATATAATTTAGTTGACTTTCTTTTTGAGGCAAGGACTCATGTATCCCAGGATGGTCTTGAACTGGCTATAAGGCCAACAGTGACTTTCACAAAGGTATCTTCCTGCTTCAGCCTCTCCAATGCTGGGAGTAGAAGTGTGAGCTATTATGCTCATTTTCCAAAGTTCTTTTAAATATTTACCTGTTGCCTAGATTCCAGAACTTTGAATGAGCAGTCAGGTATGAAGACCCAACATCCAATACAGCAGATCAAGAAACTCTATTAGTGAGGCTGGAGAAATTGCTCAGCGGTTAAGAGCACACATTGCTCTTGCCAAAGCCCCAGATTCAGTTCCCAGCAGATACACAGCAGCTACCAACACTCTATAACTCCAGTTCCAGAGGATCTGATGCCTTCTTCTGGGCACTCCACGGGCACTTACATGCAGCAAAACACTCATAACATAAAATACAAATAAATTTTAAAAATGTAAAAGAAGCTCTATTGGCGTCAAAAATACACTAAAATGCTGACAAGTGAAATACAGGCATTTTCCTAACAGCTATTTTTAGGAACAAACCACATGAATCCTTTAGTGAAGTCACTACTCAATCAACTCTAGAAAAATGCTGGGCTAGTTCCCTTCAAGGGTTTAGTTTCAGCTGATTCACAAAACACAAAGTTCAGGTAAATATACTTTTCTTAATCCTTAAAAAGCCAACAAATCCCTGTAGACCTAGCACTCAGGAGGCTGGGTCGGAGGATCACTTGAGTTCAAGAGTTTAAAATCAACCTGAATAATATAGCAAGATTCTGTCTCAAAAAAATAAGTAGCAAGTCAAGCAGGGCGTGGTGGCACACGCCTTTAATCCTAGTACTTGGGAGGCAGAGGCAGGTGGATCTTTGTGAGTTCAAGGCCAGCCTGGTCTACAGAGTGAGTTCCAGGACAGCTGGGGCTACAGGGAGACCCTGTCTCAAAAAAAAGACAAAAAAAGAGACTTGGCTATAGGAAACGTTTTCCAGAACGCTGCACTCACGGACTTGGTCGCAGGCACTCGAGCTTCTAGCCAAAGCCTCTCTACCCTGGGGAAAGTCTACGCAGCCAAGCTGGCGGCTAAGCCAGCCTGGACCTTGGGAGCGACAAGCTCTAGGTGGGACTGCACCAGTCTGTGTGCATGGGGAGAGGGGCGGTACTCCCAGGACCCGAGAGGGAAGGCCAAAGAGTCCCGCTGGGATCCAGAGGGCGGGAGGGCTTCTGGGTCTCCTGGGCGCGGAGCGCTGCGCGGGGTGCGAGTGGGGTCTAAGGGCCCGGTCCTGGGGCTCCGGAACCAACACTTCTACTGCCCACCGCGCCGGCCACACCCCACTTGCCGGCGCCTCAACACGCGGCCTTCCAGCGGCCCAACCGGCGTCCGGGTGCAGGAGGATGTCCGCGTGTCCGGATGCGCCGCCCGGCCCCCGGCACGCCCGCAGCCCGCGGCAGCCCTGGAAGCACACGGCCCAGGCCTGCTCCTCGTTGATGGGCTGCTCGTACACCTTCAGCACCTCCTCCAGGGACAACTCCCACGGCTCGGGCCGCGCAGCACCCCCTGCGCTCTCGGGAGCCGCCGCGCTGCCGCCTCCCTCCCGAGCCATGGCCGCCCATCATCGTCGCCCGCCCGAGCGGCGGGTCCCCATAACAGCTTGGCTACACACTACCGAGCGCGGGGGCGGGTCTGGCGCCATCCTCACGCTTCGTCATTCTGGCCCGCCCTGCCGCGAGTGTGGGAGGACGGGCTGGGAGAAGAGAGGGGGCTCACCCTTCTAGGGCAAGTGGGTGGGTGGAGGGGGCTGGATGGGGAGGGGCGAGGAAGGACCGAAGGCTAAGGGGTGAGTGAGGAGGGACGCTGGGGTAGTGGGGTTGGCAGGACCCGAGTCGCCGGTGTAGACCCGCAGCCCTCGGGATTCAGGATTCTCTTTTTTTTTTTTTTTTTAACTTTATTTTATTTTATTTTATTTTATTTTATTTTTTTATTTATTTTTATTTTATTTTTATTTATTTTATTTTATTTTATTTTATTTTCTTATTTTCATTTTTATTTTATTTTATCGGGTATGGTCTAATCAATTGTCTGTTGCATGCAGGTTGTGCACCGCTGTCGTGCCAATGCCGCGGAGGTCAGAAGAGGGTCTCAGAGTCCCCTGGAACTGGGAGTTCCTCCTGGAACTGGAGTTTCAGCGGCTCTCGGCGCGATGGGGTGCTGGGGATCAACCGGGTCCTCTGGCAAGAGGCGGTCGGCGCCATTAATCGCTAAGGCCATCATCTCCAGCCCCGGGAATTCAGGCATTCTCACAGACAGGCTGACTCCGCCAGAGCTCCAGGTGGCCGGCGCCTACGCTGGGCTACAACAGGCTGGCATCCAACCTGGGAAGCTGGCGACACACTGCAGTGGTTTTGGGTGATTCTGGACATGGAGGGGATGCCAGAGGAAGCCAGAACTGTGTAATCGCCCACTTCCTTTACACACACAATACAGCAACACCCACACAGGACAGGCACGCCTGATGTGCACGTGCACATACTCGCTTGGGCTTTCAGAAGCAATAGTGATCTTTGCGGAAGGCCTGGATGACCTCAAGAAGTTGCTACAGGGTGACTGACACAAAGCTGAGTCAAACCATCAAGGTATGAAGCACTAAATAAATAGGTTATTTCCAGCAGAGGAAGGACCACCATAAGACTCTGCAGCATCTTGGTGGCAAACATAGTGTGACAGTGATAACACCTCATTTAGAAAGTGTGCCTTCGGGCTGGAGAGATGACCTAAGGTTAAGAGCAGAGCCGCTGCTTTGAAACAGGACCAGGTTGGTCCCCAGCACCCACATGGCGGCCCGAGACGAATCTGAAACTCCAATTCCGAGGAGAACTCCCAGTTTCCAGGGGAATCGACCTCTTCGACCTCCGAGGTATTGCACGACATGGGTGCACACACCTGCATGCAGACAGTACATTATCACACTAACAAAATAACATAAAAATTAAACAAAGAAGTGTGCCTTATTCCGGGCCAAGCTAGTCCAGTGGTGGCAAGCTAGGGACTGCACACAGTCAGCTTTGCTGGGAGTAGTCTCCACCACATTAGTGACTGTTCAGAATAACAGAGTTAAGAAAATGTAATGAAGGTGGAGAGATGGCATCCAGAGTAAAGTTATTGCTATGAGGACGCATAACTAGATACATGGGTAAGAGAATGCGAACTCGCTTCTAATAGTGATTTAATCGCCAGAAAAGGGGATGGCTCTACACAATGGTGCCGGGGAGAAATTGCGATATCTATAAAATGCTAGTTCCAGGGATCCGAACGCTCTTTTATTTGATTAATATCAATTTTAAAGGCAAGTTTATCTGTCTATTAGGAGGACATTTTGCTGTAAAGAACCGTCCGGGTGGTTACACAACTAAAACTTGAATCACTGACAAAGCTTGAGCGGCTCATCTCACATAACTGCATTTAGAATCTACTATACTTTTCACTAGCAATTCTTATTAACCCACATGGAAAGAATGTGTACAATTGAGAGAAATTTACAAATGAATGCAGGCACGGTTCTATCTAATGAGGACGCTCTGGGGACGCGACTGTGGTTGACGAATCATGTACTACGCTGGGTAGTTTCTGTTCTTGAGGGTTTTGCTGTTATCAGAACATGCATGGAAGGAGTGCGGAGAGATGGCAAACCTCAGGAGGGCCACCATATGACGTCTCAGAGAGGTGCCGGGTCGGTCTTACTCTCTAAGCTGTCACCAGGTTTTTTAAAGTAGACCACTGTCAATGAGCTTTGGCTCTCCTGCATGCCCTCACTTCCCAATACTCCACTTGCATGTTACCTGTTTTTTCTGTGGGTGCGTCTTAGGTGTATACACTGAAGCCATGCGTAGCGTGAGGATTGAAGGGCTCTGCCTTCGAGAGGAGCACAGTGGAGATTGGACCAGGCCATGCAGTGCTCCAAGGTGACAGTTCATCAGAGAAGACAAGGGAGCGAGGCGGCAGTGAGGGCTCCCTTCTGCGCTCTGCGCTGTGTCACTACTCTTTACACACTTCTATCATTGGCAGACTCGCATGGAGAGCGCTAGGGGAATTGCGATAATTTGGGAAAGAGGGGGGTTGGGGTGCGTTTTGGCTTATATAACGGAGGCCGCTGCGGCACCACCTATCGATGTCTGTTTGGACTTTGGGTATTGGGCCTTGGGTAAAAACGTACATGGAAGGCATCACATCTGGTTCACACAGCATCTACATTGTTTAAGGAATGGGGTGTGTCAGGGCCAATCAGGTTATCTCTCTGGGGATGGTTCTATCTGGGGCCTTTGATTGTGACATGAGTACATTGTATAGAGGGCGTGGTTGGCATTGGTCTGGGGATAGCTCACTAGATTCAAGAGGAACTCGTATGGGAGATGGTTAGAGGAGATCTTGGTCCTAATGGCGCTTGGAGTTTTTTTTGGTGCCGTACTGCAGGGGAACTCACTTTTTGGCTGTGACCTTGTTATGGAGGGCCTTTGGTTATGCTCACTAGTATTTTTGGGGTGGAGTGGTAAGATTCCTCAAGCTGGGGCGGCTGGATCCTGGGTTGGGCCTTTAGTGTGATCATTACTGGTTTTTCCTATTGAGGATACATATGTTTGTTTGGCAGTGCCGGCGGCGTGGGCGCGTGTGTGTACTCTAGTTTTGTCTAGTTTCTAACTTATTAAAAGACTGGGATGTGCTGGGGCTGGGGGAGAGGATAAGGTTGGGCGGTATATTTTGTGCAGCTTGGTAAGAGCATGAGCGCAGGGGACTGCTTTCTTTACAGACGAGAGTTGAACGTTCGAGGGTTTTCGGAGTTGCGCGCGCAGCACCAGCATGCGTGCACAGCCAGAGCCGTCTGGAGACGCCCGACTTCTCAGCAGGAACTTCCAGTTTCCAGGGAGGGAATTCTGACCCCCTCTTTCTGACCTCCGCGGCATTGACAACACGGGTGCACAAAACATGCAGACAGTAGCTTGAGGTCTCATTACATCTACAATGTTACAATAATAAATACAAATTAATATAATAAAAAAACTGGATGGCAGGGGAATCTTTAACAAATATTTGTATTGAAATAGACCCTCCTACTTGCACATCCGGGAGGCATTTTTCAGAGTAGACTCATTAAAGGGGAAGCGGTGGTAGTCGTGTGCCTGCAGGAACTACAGCTGTCTACATGTACTCTGATGTGTCTTTCAGTGATAACTACAGTGCCGACAGGCGTTAGAGGAGCAAGGCAGCGTCGCATAGAAGGATATTTTGTTGAAGTCAAATGGAATTAATATCAGTGGATGGTATTGTGGAATAAGATGGGATGAATGGATGGTATTGTGAGAATGAAGATGGAGTTTTAAGTATGGCATGCGAATGGACTGGTATAGGTGGATGTGGGCATATGCGATGGGAATTGTGGATGGAGTGGGAGTTGGAGTGTGATAGGTTGGGATGGGGGATGGAGTGGAATCGCGAGGTGTCGAGGTGTGGAGCATGCATTGCATGCCATGCAGCATGTCAGAGGAATGGAATGAGGATGTGAGTGGTATGATAGGTGTGCGTGGCGATGCGCATGTACATGGGTGGATGGATGAGATGTGTATTGGTGGAAGTGGTGTGTGGTGGGTGTGATAAGATTGTGGTGGTAGAGTGGGTGGTTATTTGCGGTGATTGTGTTAGATGAAGTGTAAGATTCCTTTAAAGCAGGGTTATGAGGGCTGGTTATTGGACCGAGGGCGCTTATTCTTGACTATAGCGGTTTAAAGCGGCCTTGACTGCTCTTGCAGAGGACCTTCTGGGGTTTCAGATCCTCGCAACCTTCACTGTGGCTGGCTATTAGAATCCATTTGTGGTTTGAACTCTTCAATTTCCAGGAGAAACTCCAGTTTTTCTCTCATGTGGTTGGGAATGCCGATGTGACCGTTCATACATCTGACCTCCAATTTAGGCTATTGAGCATCGACAGGAGGTTTGTGACACTAGACCTTTAAGTCACTGACAGGAGAGTGTGTTCATGGATCCGTCACTAGATGGTCTGGTCTTCAGGAAAATAAATAAAAAGGTTTGTATTAATAACAAAATAATTTTTTTTAAAAAGATATGAAGCAGGGTTCGCAATTGATTGCGTTTTCTATATAATAAATTTTTGCAAAGTATGAGATTTATGCTCTGTAGATGCTGCAGGAGGGAAACTTTTAGCTTTTAGCTAGTTTCTCTGATAGTGATTTGGAGTTCGAGTGTGAATAGGATCCAATGGTGAACTGACCTGGTGGTTGATGAGGATTAATAGAGGTTTGGACTTCTGGGAAATAATGGCGAGGTGCAGACTGTAGTCTACCTTGTCCCTAAGCACATGCAGCATAAATGGGACGAGGATCGAGACGATGAAGGGCTCTTGGTCGAATATTTCTTCTTTCATTTTGCTGCGTCTATTTAGTCGAATTGGGAGATTGTGAAGTGTACTGCTCGCCTAGAAGGTACCTGGTGGGCCCTCATCACTTGTTTTTTGTATGTTTTAATGTTTGGAAGGCTTGGCGCATCTAAGGTCTAGGTGCAAGCGAGGCAGAGTCAAGGCAGGCAGTCGTGGTGATCCATTCTTCAACATTGCTGCAAGGTCTAAGACCTATAGGCGTAGAATTTCCTCTGGGTAGGTGTTGAGGTGCATGAAGAGAAGAATAAAGCTCTGGAGCCAGGCAGAGTGGATGAGATCCTGGGCCTGCCTGTAAACTGTCTGCATCTCAAGATGCTCCCTGTACACAAGGAAGAGCAGCTCTCTTCTTAGGTTCAATCTGCGGGAGTATTGGGTTGTAGACGTGAAACCTGGGACTGGGTACCAGGAAATAATAGCGATAGACAAGACATCTGCGAGCCGCATCTTCCCTGGGGAGCGGCCAGGCATCGTGTTGATAAGAAACAGCCAGAATGTGTTTTTGAGTTTTTGTTAGGAATTTTCGTTCCATGTCTGTAGGTTTGCCAGGTCAAATAATCGTACAAGTCACGAAAAGATTAAAAATAACTACTAAGGAGGATGCACGTGCAGAAAATGATCTGGGATTGTGTGGGGCTACACAAAGCGGGGTACTTTTTGCAGTGATACTGTTTGAGAAGCGGAAAATCGACATATGTCCGGCAGTCGTCTGCCCTTCAAGTGCCCTCTTGCCATCGTTTGGGGTATGTCTAGGGATTGTTTCCCGAATATATGAACATTAATGGCGCTACTAAACCCAAAGAGGAATGGGCAGTTTGTCAGAATGCCCAACGCTTGGCTTGGGCAAAGGCCCAGCACTGGCGGTGGCTTTGCTTCCATGGTTGGGAGGAGACTGAAGAGTGTTCCCCTACTTGTGAGTGATACGCTTGGGTCAGGCCAGACTACAGTAGAAAAAGCACGCCATAGTCTACGCCAGGCACAATATGCTCGGGGTTGCGCTTCCGCGTGTGTATTCTTTTCCATATCTAAACTATCACTCAGGGTCGTGTTGCAAAGTTCGAGTAAGCTGGGGTGGGGGTGGGTGTGTCATTGGACTGGATCAGAGAGAGTACCATGGAATTCTTACGTGCTGGCGAGTTATGACAGAAAGAGAGGTCACTCAACTACAGATATGGCCGGCAAGGCGGTGGGTCAGGTTTAGCGCCTCCGGAAGTCTGGGGAATGCGCAGAAGCGTCCAACCAATCAGTTGCTATCACGCGAAGTATTCATTTATTTTCTCTCTGTAGTGTGTTATTTCTTCTATTTTGGCAGTGAGCATACGTCCTCGGTAGTGTTCGCAGCAAAGAGACCACATGGTATTTTGAGTGATCAAATTTCTACTGACCCTATTGCTCCTTTCACCGTGATACCGGGAATGCTTCTATGTGATTTCGTCTCTTTATATGCCCCGAGAGATTGATACGGCTCAATACCATAAGATATTAGGATGTAGTGTGAGTATGCTTGTTGGATGTTTGAAACATGGCGTGGCTGCAGGCGCTGCTTATAGAGCTTGAGTTCGATAATTATAATATGGCGCCTGAATCTGTCTAATCCTGCCTATTCCTGCTTCAAGTGTGTGTAGGAATATACTTGGTATGGAGGTTCGCAGCCACTCACACCGTGTCTCTTTCTCCAGTATCTGGTGGTTGGAGAATGAAGGCCAAGGGGCGCCATATTTGTTATAAGTCTGTGTGCTAGGCACCTGCTATTTATCTTCTAACTGAGCGAAGTATAGGAATATTGGATTTTTGGTTCGTTTTTATGGTTCTTGAAGATGGGTGGGCAGTCTTTATGGTAGCCCCGAGGCCTGATTCATTACATACGTGCAACAACATGATCCTTGACTTATATATGTTGACTGGTTCGAGAACAGTTGTAATACTCTTTGAACTTGTATTATTAGTCTATGGTTTGGAAACGATGACCGGTTTGGAATGTTATGTATAGTAGTCACAACTTAACTCTGCTGACTTATTATTAGCCGGTTCTGTGCACGAAATATCAGTATTTTAATCTCTGTGACCTTTGAGAACCTTGATTGCATTATGCTCTTTTTCTTGATGTCTTGGCTCCACAGTGGTCCTATGGGTGATATATATTAGGACTGTTGGGACCTAGCAACTTGGCTTTTAAATTTATTTTTCAGATTTGGGGGACTCACAACAAAGACAATGTTGAAGATTCCATACATCGCACACCCAGTGTGCTCATTCGTATTTACTATGTGTGGACCCTTTATATGGGTGATTATACAGGTGATTTGTTTGCGCTTGGGGGGGAGCGGGAGAGTTAACTATGGAGATATCGTTGTTAATTAATAACCTGTTCTAGGCTTCATTTTCTGTTGCGAAGTGAATTCCTTACAAGTTGCCTCTAGACCCTCCCAATTAGAGCACATATGTTTTGGCTACACACACACAACACAAAAAAAAAAAAAAAAAAAAATAAAACAACTTAGAGAGCTAGAGGGTGGAGTTGTGTTTATTTCAGTTACCAGACGCTCAGAATCACAATCATTCATGTAAGGGGAGTTGTAAGCTAGTGATCATCTTTTCATAACTAGCATGAGGTCCATCTATAGTAGTGGACCGTAATGAATCAGGAAGAAGGGTATATTCAACAACCAGGCTTCTTTTTTGCTTGTGTGTCTCACCTGAATTTATCTTAATCTCCTATATCAAGGTATGTCGTAGGAGGTCATGCATTTCTGCCCTTTGCTCGCTTTTTAAGGGAATATAGTAGGTTCCGTCCCAGAGTTGGGCCGGAGTTTCCAGGACTATCTAAATCTATATCCTTCGCTGATTGAGTTGCAATTGATTCTTTTTTCGAGCTCAGACATAGTGCTCCACTTATCAAGTCAAGCCCAATTGTTATAGACAAATTTCTCGTTTTTCAGTGAAGCAGACTATCTCTTTTTTTCTGGTTTGATTCCTAGCTTGTGTCAAGTTGACAATTAAAGTTGACCAATGACAAATAAATTAAAGTCCAGTATATGAATAAATATTCTGGATTGCTAACCTTTGGTTTTTTACCCGCCAGGTAATTCATTAAGTTGGGAACAGAGGCTCTTGATGGAAATGATATTGTTTGGAAGTGAAACGTGTGTGTGGTGTTTTGTGTGTATGTAAGGTGGGTGAGTGTTGATTTGTGTGTATTAGTAGAGGAGATGCTAACAGGTCTAAAGAGGAGAATGGCTTCAGTTTGGCGTAGCTCTTGCTAGAAGAATCCACAGAGTTAACAAATCGATCTATACATAAATCTCAATCGACTATTGCCAGTCTAAACAGCTAACTAGTGTTCATAACTCCAGTTTCAAAAGGGACCTCGTTTATGTTCATCTACTGATCCATAGCGATGCATTTTAGTCAGCAGCAAGTACATGTCACGTTCATTACTACCAATGAAAATGAGAAGTACATTTAATCTATTAAACGTGTTTTTATAAGAAAATTTAAGCCAATGGTTGTTGGTAAGAAATGCCTTTTTTTTTTTTTTTTTTGGTCCTTTTGAGACAGGGTCTCCCTGTAGCTCCAGCTGTCCTGGAACTCACTCTGTAGATCAGGCTGGCCTTGAACTCACAAAGATCTGCCTGCCTCTGCCTCCCGAGTGCTAGGATTACAGGCATGTGCCACCACACCCGGCATGTAAAACTGCTTTCTTTAATTGACTAATAGACATAGGAACTATGAAAAGGATAATTCTCTATTCAGAACCAAATATAATACTAAAATCTCTTTAAGCTGTGCATTTAAGCAAAATATATTAATACAGGAGAGCTCTGATAGCAATGGATTATTCTGCCAAGTAGATGTTGGCCAGGGGATCCAAGCCCCCCCCCCAAAAGGTAAAGGCTTCTTGCCTCTAAACTGGGATACCTGCAAGAAGAGAGGGGATAAGGCCCTACTGTCGAAGACCTGATGTAAGCATGGGAAAGATGTATTGAGACCACACTTGCAAGTGTACAGTTGGTCTCTGGAATACCAGAGAGTGTTACCAAAGGCCACTAAACCAATAAAGCAAATATTGGTCTCCTTGAGTCAAGCAAAACTCCTCCATCAGCATCAACTATACCTTACCTGCCTGGAAATACTGTGTAGCAGTGGCAGCCATATGTCTGTATATCCCAAATCTAATTGGCTATTGGCTCTCTCCTTGGAGGAATAACTAATGGCTGATGCCTCAAGCTTACATCCTCTAGTGGTTAGGAGATGTTATAAGCCACAGTAAGACCTTGTCGTCTTTTTACAGAAAAAACGTAATTCATGGATTAATATACCATCCAAACATCTGTGTCTATACCAAAGTAACCTACCATAATAATTAGTACTGTTTAAATACCTATACATCTAATTGCTTGTGTTTCATTAGTAAGATTGAAAGGTTATTCCTGGACAAACTGTCAGCCCATGAAAGGAAACAGCCACTACTGATCAGAGTCCAAAACGACATCTCTAGAGAAAGTAGACTGTTTTGCTTCTCGTCCACCTGTGCCCCTTTTCTAAGCCTAGGGAACAATCTGTGGAAGAGGGGGCATGGTAGAACGTAAGGGCTGCGATTGGGGTGAATGGTGAAACTACAGCAATATAGACTGGATGCTTATTTGATCAACTTGATTGTACATACAAGCCCCTCCAGCTGGATGGTGGGAGCCTTGGGCTGTGTGGGTTTGGGCATAGCTGCTTGCAAATTGGTTTTACATGAAGGATGCTTGTACTCATAACTTATTATTTATTGTTAAAAAATGAAATAAAAGAAAGAATATATAAAAAAAGAAAGGAAAATGAGTCTAAATGGGATTGAGAAATGATATATGAAAAAGTTTAATAATAAAAAACATAAAAAATACAGTAATAAAAACTACTTTGACTTTCAAAAAGACAAGTGAGTGTGTGTATTTAAAGTCAGGAGGGCTAGATCAAGCAGGCTTCCTACAACCCTGCCTTGCTTTGCAGTGCTGGGAACAAGATCCCAGACTATATTCTTCATTGTCAGCAGTAGATGACTGAGGGATACTCTGGTGAGGAAGACAGAGCTTTAGGAGTAAAGCTCCAAGAATGTGCAGGCTCCCCGGGTGAGAGCAGTTAAGTTCCATGAATGTGCAGGCTCCAGGGTCCCCAGTGAAAGCAGTTGATGATTGGCGCATGTGCCCCTTGAGTACAGCCTTGACAAAGCTGTACAGTGGTTCAGAGTATGAGCACCAAGTCCAAATTCTGCCCCTTTCTAAGCAACTGTGGCCAAGGTTCAACCTTGGCTTACCTGGATTTATGCTCTTCACTTCCCTGTGAAGTATATCAGTGTTTTTTGTTGTTGCTGTTGTTCTTTTTCAAAATCCAGCAACTTACAAGTGCCATAGGCAGGGGTGTAGAGGACTGAAGGAGAGAACAGGCTAAGAAGGCCTAGAGGAGAAGCCAGAATGGCTCCCAGGTGTGCATAATGGACCCTCGCTCTAAAAAAGCGGCTGTTGTCTTTGCTTCTCTTTCCCAGTCCGCAGGCTGAAGCCTGCTTCAGAGAATTTCTGCAAACCCACACCTCTCAGGCTGGAGAGAGGCCAGGTTTCATTCAGCACACACAGCCTGCTTTTGTGCTTCCAACAGAGTATCAACTTTTACGGTAATAACTCTGTATGCGCCATACTAGAACCACAATTCCCGGGCGGCAGCTGGGGGCTGGGGGCAGGATTAAGATGAATATATTTCATGTATCTTTCCAGAGCTCAACTGTTGGTTTTTATTGATGGCCACAAATGATCTTTGGGCTTATAATTAAAACCAGGAAATTAGTGTAAACTCAGTATAGATTCTGAGCAAGGCACAGCCTCTCTTTTCTCCCACTGCACAGAGAAAGATCCACATCTGTAAGTAACCCATCTTGTCGCCAGTGAACAATGCCCAGTCCCGGCTCTCTCTTCTCTCTGAAGAAGCAAGGATTCACACACCCACAAGGCCTTGCTAGAGCCAAGAGCTGCAGACGCGCCCCCACCGAGAGACTTGGCTATAGGAAACGTTTTCCAGAACGCTGCACTCACGGACTTGGTCGCAGGCACTCGAGCTTCTAGCCAAAGCCTCTCTACCCTGGGGAAAGTCTACGCAGCCAAGCTGGCGGCTAAGCCAGCCTGGACCTTGGGAGCGACAAGCTCTAGGTGGGACTGCACCAGTCTGTGTGCATGGGGAGAGGGGCGGTACTCCCAGGACCCGAGAGGGAAGGCCAAAGAGTCCCGCTGGGATCCAGAGGGCAGGGAGGGGCCTTCTGGGTCTCCCTGGGCGCGAGCGCTGCGCGGGTGCGAGTGGGGTCTAGGCCCGGTCCCTGGGCGCTCCGGAACCCAAACATCCTACTGCCCACCGCGCCGGCCACACCCCACTGCCGGGCGCCTCACCCGGCTCCAGCCGCGCGCCAACCGAGCCGTCCCGGTGCAGGAGGATGTCCGCCGTGTCCCGGATGCGCCGCCCGGCCCCCGGCACGCCCCGCAGCCCGCGGCAGCCCTGGAAGCACACGGCCCAGGCCTGCTCCTCGTTGATGGGCTGCTCGTACACCTTCAGCACCTCCTCCAGGGACAACTCCCACGGCTCGGGCCGCGCAGCACCCCCTGCGCTCTCGGGAGCCGCCGCGCTGCCGCCTCCCTCCCGAGCCATGGCCGCCCATCATCGTCGCCCGCCCGAGCGGCGGGTCCCCATAACAGCTTGGCTACACACTACCGAGCGCGGGGGCGGGTCCTGCGCCATCCTCACGCTTCGTCATTCTGGCCCCGCCCTGCGCGAGTGTGAGGACGGGCTGGAGAGAGAGAGGGGGCTCACCCTTCTAGGGCAAGTGGGTGGGTGGAGGGGGCTGGATGGGGAGGGGCGAGGAAGGACCGAAGGCTAAGGGGTGAGTGAGGAGGGACGCTGGGGTAGTGGGGTTGGCAGGACCCGAGTCGCCGGTGTAGACCCGCAGCCCTCGGGATTCAGGCATTCTCTTTTTTTTTTTTTTTTAAACTATATTTTATTTTATTTTATTTTATTTTATTTTATTTTATTTTTTATGTTATTTTATTTTTATTTTATTTTATTTATTTTTTAATTTTTTTTCGGTATGAAAAATCATTACTGTCTGCATGCAGGTTGTGTAGCACCCGTGTCGTGCAAATGTCCGGCGGAGGTCAGAAGAGAAGGGTCTGCAAGAGTCCCCTGGAACTGAAGAGTATCTCCTGGAACTGGAGTGTACAGACGGCTCCTCGGCCCCATGTGGTGTGCTGGGGATCGAACCGGGTCCTCTCAGAGAGCGGTCGGCGGCTCTTAAACCGCTAAGGCCATCTCTCCAGCCCCGGGATCAGGCATCTCACAGACAGGCTGACTCCGCCAGAGCTCCAGGTGGCCGGCGCCTACGCTGGGCTACAACAGGCTGGCATCCAACCTGGGAAGCTGGCGACACACTGCAGTGGTTTTGGGTGATTCTGGACATGGAGGGGGATGCCAGAGGAAGCCAGAAACTGTGAATCGCCTGTCTTCTTTAACCACACAGCACAACACACACACACACGACAAGGCACGCTGATGTGCACAGTGCACATACTCGCTTGGGCTTTCAGAAGCAATAGTGATCTTTGCGGAAGGCCTGGATGACCTCAAGAAGTTGCTACAGGGTGACTGACACAAAGCTGAGTCAAACCATCAAGGTATGAAGCACTAAATAAATAGGTTACTTTCCGCCGAGGAAGATTCCTTACCACGCATAAGTACTCTGCAGCATCTTGTGAAACATAGTGTTGACAGTGATAACACCTCATTTAATAAAGTGTGGCCTTTCGGAGCTGTAGAGATGACAGCTATTGGTTAAAGGCCGACACCAACCCTTCACAGTATGAACCCGGGTTCGATCCCCAGCACCCACATGGCGGCCGAGAACCGTTCGAAACTCCAATTCGCAGGAGAAACTACCAGTTCCAGGTGGAATCCGACACCCTCTTCTGTAGACGCTCCAGTATTGCACACATGGTGCACAAAACCTGACATGCAGACAGTCCATTCATTACACATACAGAAATAAATAAAAATTAAAAAGAAAGTGTGCTTTATTCCGGGCCAGCTAGTCCAGTGGTGGCAAGCTAGGGACTGCACACAGTCAGCTTTGCTGGGAGTAGTCTCCACCACATTAGTGACTGTTCAGAATAACAGAGTTAAGAAAATGTAACTAAGGGCTGGAGAGATGGCTTCAGCAGTAAGAAGTGCCAACTGCTCTTGAAGAGAGACCCATGTCAATTCCCGCACCCACCATGGTCGGCTAAGAACCATCTTTTAAACTCTAGTTTCCAGGGGACTCCAAACGCCCTCTGTCGACTCCCACGAGCATTGACACAACCGCGTGGTGTACGCAACAGTACATGCAGACGTATACACTCAACAACATAAAAAGAATAATAAATTTTTAAAAAATTTTTAAAAAGAAATGGATACAGAAAATAAATGACAAAGGCTTTATCAGGCTGGCACTGGTTAGAATCACCTAGGAAGTGTTAGGTTATAAAAAGCACGAAATCCCGATAAAACATAGCCATGAGGCATTAGGTCACTCCAGAACATCTTTACTTCCATGTGGGACTGCCAGTGCGCCACCTGCAGACACTTGGTAGGAACGGACAGCATTGGCAGGGGGACAGAGAGACAAAGAACAGAGAGGGACAGAAGGGGAGATGGGCTGCTGGTGTCCACCCCATGATAGCCATGGGATGGGCCTCAGGTAAGGGGAAGAGGTAGAAGATTGGCAGCTTCTGGAGGAAGTAGGCACCCTGTGTGCCCTTGGGATTCTGGAAGCCTGGACCTAAAATTCCACCTTTTGCTTATGATAAGGAATGGGTGCTGATTCTCTACTCTCTTCTGTATCTGTTCAGAGCTGATTGGGGGCAGAAGTCTTGGGGAAACAGTTGTCAGGCTGGAGGTTAGAATCCGGTTTCCCATTTTGCTGCTCTGGGTCTCTGCCAAGGTGGTTTGGTCCAGATCAATATACTGGTGGTCCAAATCAATAGTAGGGCAGTACTTAGTGGACGTTTCGTTCTGCAATAGAAAAGACAAGTGCAGGCGTGGTGGGCAGCACGCCATTTATCCTAGCACTTGGGAGCAGAGACAGGTGGATCTTTGTGAGTTTCAAGGCCAGCCTGGTCTACAAGAGTGAGTTTCCAGGACAGCTGGGGCTCAGGGAGACCCGTCTCGTCTCAAAAAGACCCGCCCAAAAAAGAAAAGAAAAGACAAGCTGATTGAGTCTTTACATGAGTAAACCAGTGCAGGGACTTCACAGTAACAACAGGGGCTACTGGGGTGCATTAGAATTGGAGGGTCTATGTCTAGAGTCTCTGGGGAAAAGAGGGACTTTACTCTATTATTATGTAGATAATTGGGGAGAAAAGTAGTTTTTACAGTCTAGTGAACAGCTTTAACAAGGCTCCAGAATGAGAGCCATAACCATGAAAATATAAAAGTGGTATTTCTGGCATGGCACATTAAATCTATCACCTATTTCTGAGATAGTTTCTCAACAGGCACGTAGATTCCTAACTTTGGCACAGTAGAGGTCTCTTGGCCTATATCCTCGGGTAAAGCTATTTCAATTCTCTTCTTAGTTTATCAGTTTTCTGTGGGGGTTTTAAAACCACACAGTTAGTCAGATAAATGAAGTTTGTTTGGTGTTAAGGTCAGTTGAGGTTCTGGTCCTTAGGGGTCCCTCAGGCCTTGCACCGGGCTTTCTTTTAACCATTTCATGGCTAATGTGAGACAAAAGTTCAGGCCTTGGCTCGACCACAGCTTCCTTTATGAAGTGTGAGGAGTTGCTCCTCTATATGGACTTTTTTTTTCCCTTTTTGTTCTTTTCCACCTGCTGGACATGGCAGACGAAGTCCTTTTTTTTTGTTTGGTCTGTTCGAATAGGTGTCTCCCTGGTAACCCTAGCTCTGTCTGGAACTCATTTGTAGACCCAGGCTGGCCGTTGAACTCACAAAGATCCACCTACTCTGCCTCCCAAGTGCTAGGATTAAAGGCAGTGCGCCACCACCCCGGCAGACAAAGTCCTTTTAAATGAATCTCCAAGACAAAAAACCCTGGCACGGAAACTGGTGACTCACTGCACAGGACAGTTACAAAGTTTGGGTGCATGACCCTAGGACCCAAGTCGAACTCAGAGGGGGGGGCCAAAAAATTGTCCCTTATCCAAATCCCTCTTGCCAAGAATCAGATTGGAACTTTAAGTGATTCAAACAATCCTCTTGGAGGTTGCTAAACCTCCAAGAGATTGTTGAGTTAATTTGGTACTTTAATTACTGTACAACTCCTAAGTAAAGCTCATTGAACATTGGAGCCTGGTGGTAGTGCTGCAGCACAGCTAGGAAAGGATCCTACTTACTACGGCTTGTGGTTGCTGGGCCTGGTTGTCAGCTGATTTGTATACAATAGAGAAATATATGGCCCAGAAATGGCATTGCCCACAATGGGCCAGCGCCAGATCCAATGAAGGCAATTTATTGAGGTTTCTCAGCTCAGTAGTATCAAGTTGACATTAAACCATTGCAGTAAGGGTTCTTCTACAATTTGTTTCTTTAAGGGATCTTGAGAAGTCATTTGCAATGGATGTAAACCATGAAAGGCAAAAAGTTCAACATAGCCCATGAAACAAACCCAAGATAATAAAGAGGGTTAAAACCAGTCCCTTCTCTTCCTCCTGGTATTTTGGAGGGGCAGGGAGGAAGGAGCTTTTAGTTGCGTCTGTGCTCTTCCCTTATCCTCAGTGGAGGACTTTGCTTTCTGGATAGTTTCCCTGGGCAGCTGCTGGTGGAGTTTCCCAGTTGTCCTGACTCTGGAGAGAGGAGGAGCCCTTACTCCAGCTCTGCAGGTTCTAGCCTGTGTTCTTTTCAGTTTTTTTGAAGCCCAAGTGAATATTTATCTCTTGATGTATGTATTTATATTTCCCTCTAACATAAAAAAAAGCAGTCCTCTCTCAAATGAAGGCCATGTCACTTGTCCCCAGATTTTTGGAATTATACTTTGGAAAAGAAAAGGAAGGGGGGGTCATTGCACATACCACCATAGACGCAAATTCTTAGGTCACCCAAAAATTTTTGGTTACATTCGGACTGTCTATGTGGTCACCAGAAGAAAACCTATTTCTCTTAAAATATTAAAGTAACATGGTGCAAAGTATAACAGGTATAGTAAAACATTTTAAAGTATTTATGGGTAACTCTATATATGTCCGTTTTACTTGAGGGCTGTAACAAGGTATAATTTCCTGGTAGGTGGAACACATTTCTTGTATATGCCATAATTACATTACTAGAATTCTTAAAAGTGAACAGTACTTCAATGCATACACTCATAAATAAGGTTCTAATAAATAAGTTTGGCGTGACAAAACTTTATAAAGGTTGTGCTAAGCAAAGGCACATGCGTTGTAATCATACACAGACAGATCTTAAATATGCTATTTAACAATGTCATAATACACCAAACAGTACTGTCATACACATCATACAAAACATATATCCATACATTCCTTCAAGAGATTTTGTGATCTTAGTGTTTGTACTGAGCAGTCACGCGCATTGCAATCATACACAGAAGATCTCTTTTTTTGTTTTGATTTTTTTGTGTTTTTTTTTTCTTTCTTGGTCTTTTTGAGACAGGGTCTCCCTGTAGCCTCATGCTGTCCTAGGACTCACTCTGTAGAACAGGCTGACCTTGAACTCACAAAAGATCCACCTGCCTCTGCCTCACAAGGTGCAGGATTAAAGGCATGCGCATCACACGCAGCTATACAAAGCAGATCTTAATAGGCTGTTTAACAATGTCATACGACATACACACATGTAGTCCACACACTTCCTTTAAGAGATTTTATCTAGTGGTTGTACTGAACTATCACATCATTGGAGAAAACACACCTTTAGAAATAATATTTAAACATGCAGCTCTGATTAATTGCATTGCCAAGGCTGAGATGAGTCTTTGCACCTTTGGTTCTAAAAACTATGAACTTACTTGAAATACTTAGCAAGTATTGGAAAACAGAATTATATAGATAATTAATATTTTTTTATTTTGGGCTGGAGAGAAGCCTAGTGGTTAAGAGCGCCGCCCGCCTTACAGAGGACCCGGGTTCAATCCCCAGCACCTAATGTGGCTGAGAACTGTCTGAAACCGTCCAATTCCAGGAGAACTCCAGTTTTCCAGGGGAAATCGACCTTTCCTTGCCTCGCCAGGCGATTCCTACAGGCACAACTCTGACATTGCACACAGCCTACATTCAGCGCCTAGGCAAAGCACAATTGGCGCACAAAGTCGAAGTCGGTCGTATAACAGCAAGAAAGTATAGATCAAACATAACGACATCTGAACATTATATCAAAGTGAGAGTCACGAAGTTAAATAGAATAACAAGCGATGAGTTTTCAATTGAGAGGGAAGTTAGGATTGCTGTAGAGAAGTGGAAGAGTCAGGGCCATGTGCCGTACTGTACCAAGTACCAGAGTATCGAGCGATGAATGCACGGGATTTATTAAAATGGTCTCCTCTGGTCAGACAGCCGACGATCGGCACACGCAAGGGAGAAAAAAAAAAAAAATAACAATCTCACAACACAACAATATTTATTGTAACTCCATAAGCGTAGTCAGCACAACTATAATGGTAGGGTCAATGTACAGATGCATGAGAAAGAAAGTGAAAAACAATTAAAGTGTCTTTCAAATTCTTTAGTTGTAATACCTGTGGAAAAATAAATTTGAAAGATAAGAAATAAAACCTTCAAATGAGCAGTGGAGAAACCTAGGAACCCGGTTTCAAATGCAGGCCTTTGAAAACATTTAAGAGGCATAGCGCCAAAGTAAAAGCGTAATGAGTAGATTTTTTGTTTTCCTGGTTGAATGTGCACAAACATAAGAAAAAAGAACGTTTGAAGCTGATGCTTTTCTGTTTGGACAAAAAACACACAGGAGAACATGGACATGTGACAGTTACAAAGACACATACTGAAGAACGGTTTTAACACACAGACAGGTTGGACAAGCAATGATTTAACTGTATCCATTAACTCTGGACAATGGGAANTTTATTTTATTTTATTTTATTTTATTTTATTTTATTATTTTATTTTATTTTATTTTATTTCGGTATGTATATCAATGTACTGTCTGCATGCAGGTTTGTGCACCCGTGTCGTGCAATGCCGCGGAGGTCAGAAGAGGGTCTCAGAGTCCCCTGGAACTGGAGTTCTCCTGGAACTGGAGTTTCAGACGGCTCTCGGCCGCCATGTGGGTGCTGGGGATCGAACCCGGGTCCTCTGCAAGAGCGGTCGGCGCTCTTAACCGCTAGGCCATCTCTCCAGCCCCGGGATTCAGGCATTCTCACAGACAGGCTGACTCCGCCAGAGCTCCAGGTGGCCGGCGCCTACGCTGGGCTACAACAGGCTGGCATCCAACCTGGGAAGCTGGCGACACACTGCAGTGGTTTTGGGTGATTCTGGACATGGAGGGGATGCCAGAGGAAGCCAGAACTGTGAATCGCCCTTCCTTTACACACACACACACACACACACACACACGGACAGGCACGCTGATGTGCACGTGCACATACTCGCTTGGGCTTTCAGAAGCAATAGTGATCTTTGCGGAAGGCCTGGATGACCTCAAGAAGTTGCTACAGGGTGACTGACACAAAGCTGAGTCAAACCATCAAGGTATGAAGCACTAAATAAATAGGTTATTTCCAGCAGAGGAAGGACCACCATAAGACTCTGCAGCATCTTGGTGGCAAACATAGTGTGACAGTGATAACACCTCATTTAGAAAGTGTGCCTTCGGGCTGGAGAGATGACCTATGGGTTAAGAGTGCCGACCACCCTTACAGAGGACCCGGGTTCGATCCCCAGCACCCACATGGCGGCCGAGAACCGTCTGAAACTCCAATTCCAGGAGAACTCCAGTTCCAGGGGAATCCGACACCCTCTTCTGACCTCCGAGGTATTGCACGACATGGGTGCACAAACCTGCATGCAGACAGTACATTCATACACATACAGAAATAAATAAAAATTAAAAAAGAAAGTGTGCCTTTATTCCGGGCCAGCTAGTCCAGTGGTGGCAAGCTAGGGACTGCACACAGTCAGCTTTGCTGGGAGTAGTCTCCACCACATTAGTGACTGTTCAGAATAACAGAGTTAAGAAAATGTAACTGAAGGGCTGGAGAGATGGCTCAGCAGTAAAGAGTGCCAACTGCTCTTGAAGAGGACCCATGTTCAATTCCCAGCACCCACATGGCGGCTAAGAACCATCTTTAACTCTAGTTCCAGGGGACTCCAACGCCCTCTTCTGACCTCCACAGCAGCATTGCACAACCCGGGTGTACCAACCTACATGCAGACAGTACACTCATACACATAAAAAATAATAAATTTTAAAAAATTTTTAAAAAGAAAATGTAACAGAAATAAATGACAAAGGCTTTTATCAGGCTGGCTACTGGTTAGAATCACCTAGGAAGTGTTAGGTTATAAAAAGCATGAAATCCCAATAAAAAGCACATGAGGCTTAGGTCACTCCAGAAACATACTTTACTTCCATGTGGGACTGCCAGCATGAGCCACCTACAGACACGTGGTGGGACTGGACAGCATGGCAGGGGACAGAGAGACAAAGACAGAGAGGGACAGAAAGGGAGATGGCTGCTGGTGTCCACCCTCTATACCCATGGGATGGGGCCTCAGGTATAGGGGAAGGGGTTAGAAGATTGGCAGCTTCTGGAGGAAGTAGGCACCTGTGTGCCCCTTGGGATTCTGGGAAGCCTGGACCTAACATTCCAGCCTTTTGCTTATAAGGAAATGGGGTGCTGTTCTCTCTCTCTTCTGTATCTGCTTCAGAGCTCATTAGGGGCAAAGTCTTGGGGAAACAGCTGTCAGGCTGGAGGGTTAGAATCCGGTTTCCCATTTTAGCTGCTCTGGGTACTCTGCCCGGTGGGTTTGGTCCAGATCAATAGTACTGGTGGTCCAGATCAATAGTACTGGCCAGTACTTAGTGGACGTTTCTCTGCAATTGAAAAGACAAGTGCCAGGCGTGGTGGCACACGCCTTTAATCCTAGCACTTGGGAGGCAGAGACAGGTGGATCTTTGTGAGTTCAAGGCCAGCCTGGTCTACAGAGTGAGTTCCAGGACAGCTGGGGCTACAGGGAGACCCTGTCTCAAAAAGACCAAAAAAAAGAAACTGGTACAGCTGACTAACTGCAAGGCTAAGGGTTTGATTCCCAGCACCATGGCCAAAGGGGGGGGGTGACTAAAAGTCANATCTTTGTGAGTTCAAGGCCAGCCTGGTCTACAGAGTGAGTTCCAGGACAGCTGGGGCTACAGGGAGACCCTGTCTCAAAAAGACCCCCCCAAAAAAAGAAAAGAAAAGACAAGCTGATTGAGTCTTACATGAGTATACCAGTGCAGGGACTTCACAGTACCAACAAGGGGCTACTGGGTGCATTAGTAATTGGAAGGTCTATGTCTAGGGTCTGCAGAGGAAGAGAGGACTTGTACCTTGGTTTGAGAAATTGGAAAAAAGTTTTAGTACACAGAGCTCTAGAATGAGGGCCAGCTTTAATACTCAGGGCTCCAGAATGAGAGCCATAACCATGAAAATATAAAAGATGGTATTTTCTGGCATGGCACATTAAATCTATCACCTATTTCTGAGATATTTTCTAACATGACACAGTAGATTCCTAACTTGGCACAGTAGGTCTCTTGCCTATATCTCTGGTAATAAGCTATTTCATTTTCTCTTCTTTAGATTACAGTTTCCTGTTGGGGTGTTTAAAACCACACAGTTAGCTCAGATAAATGAAGTTTGTCTTGGTGTTAAGGTCAGTTGAGGTTCTGGTCCTTAGGGGGTCACTCAGGCCTTGCACCTGGCTTTCTTTACCAGTTTCATCTATGTGAGGACAAAGTCAGGCCTTGCTCGACCACAGCTTCCCTTTGAAGTGTGAGGAGTTTCTCCTCTATATGGACTTTCCTACCTTGACTGGACACTGGCAGGACGAAGTCCTTTTTTTTTTTTTGGTCTTTTCGAAATAGGGTCTCCCTGTAACCCTAGCTGTCCTGGAACTCATTTTGTAGACCAGGCTGGCCTTGAACTCACAAAGATCCACCTATCTCTGCCTCCCAAGTGCTAGGATTAAAGGCGTGCGCCACCACGCCCGGCAGGACAAAGTCCTTTTAAATGAATCTCCAAGACAAACCCTGGCACGGGATAACTGGTGACTCACTGCCACAGGACATGTACAAAGTTGTGGATGCAGGACCCTAGGACCCAAGTCGACCTCAGAGGGTGGGGGCCAAAATATTGTCCCTTCAAATCCCTCTTGCCAAATCAGATTGGAACTTTAAGTGATTCAAACAATCCTCTTGGAGGTTGCTAAACCTCCAAGAGGATTGTTTGAATTAATTTGGTACTTTAATTACCATACAACTCCTAAGTAAAGCTCATTGAACATTGGAGCCTGGTGGTAGTAGCTGCAGCACAGGCTAGGAAAGGATACTAATTACTGGCTTGTGTTGCTGGCTTGTATTCAGCCTATTGTATACAATATAGAAATATCTGGCCAAGAATGGCATTGCCCACAATGGGCACAGGCCAGTCCAATGAAGGCAATTATTGAGGTTTCTCAGCTCAGTAGTATCAAGTTGACATTAAACCTATGCAGTAAGTCTTCTACAATTTGTTCTTTAAGGTCTGAGAAGGTCATCTGCAATGGATTTAAACCATGAAAGGCAAAAAGTTCCAACATAGCCCATGAAACAAACCCAAGATAATAAAGAGGTTAAAACCAGTCCTTCTCTTCCTCCTGGGTTTGGAGCAGGAGGAAGGAGCTTTTAGTTACTCTGTGCTCTTCCCTTATCCTCAGTGGAGGACTTTGCTTTCTGGATAGTTTCCCTGGGCAGCTGCTGGTGGAGTTTCCCAGTTGTCCTGACTCTGGAGAGAGGAGGAGCCCTTACTCCAGCTCTGCAGGTTCTAGCCTGTGTTCTTTTCAGTTTTTTTGAAGCCCAAGTGAATATTTATCTCTTGATGTATGTATTTATATGTTCCATCTAACAATAAAAAAAAGCAGTACCTTCTCAAATGAAGGCCATGTCACTTGTCCCCAGATTTTGAATTATAGCTTTGAAAAAGAAAAGGAAGGGGGGGTCATTGTCACATACCACCAATAGACAGGAAATTCTTAGGGCTCACCCAAATTGGTTACATTCGGACTGTCTATGTGGTCACCAGAAGTAAAACCTAATTTCTCTTAAAAATATTAAAAGTAACATGTGCAAAGTATAACAGGTATATAAAACAATTTTAGTATGTATGGGTAACTCTATATATGTCTGTTTCACTTGAGGCTGTAACAAGGTATATATTACCTGGTAGGTGGAACACAATTTCTTGTATATGCCATAATTACATTATAGAATTCTTAAAAGTGAACAGTACTTCATGCATACACTCATAAATAAGGTTCTAATAAATAAGTTTGGCGCTGACACTTTATAAAGGTTGTGCTAAGCAGAGGCACATGCATTGTAATCATACACAGACAGATCTTAATATGCTATTTAACAATGTCATACACAAACATACATGTCATACACATACATACATATATCCATACATTCCTTCAAGAGATTTTTATCTTAGTGTTTGTACTGAGCAGTCACGCGCATTGCAATCATACACAGACAGATCTCTTTTTTTTGTTTTTGATTTTTTGTTTTTTTTTTTTCTTTGGTCTTTTTGAGACAGGGTCTCCCTGTAGCCTCAGCTGTCCTAGGACTTACTCTGTAGACCAGGCTGACCTTGAACTCACAAAGATCCACCTGCCTCTGCCTCCCAAGTGCTAGGATTAAAGGCATGCGCCATCACACCCAGCTATACAGACAGGTCTTAATATGCTGTTTAACAATGTCATACGCATACACACATGTATCCACACATTCCTTTAAGAGATTTTTATCCTAGTGGTGTACTGAACCATCACATTCATTGGAAAAAACACCTTTAGAAATACTATTTAAAGCATGCAGCTCTGATTAATTGCATTGCCAAGGCTGAGATGACGTTTTGCACCTTTGGTTCTAAAACTATGAACTTCTTGAAATACTTTAGCAAGTGATGGAAAACAGAATTATATATAATAATTAAAGAACTGACAATATTGGGCTGGAGAGATAGCCTAGCGGTTAAGAACGCCGACCGCCCTTACAGAGGACCCGGGTTCAATCCCCAGCACCCACATGGTGGCTGAGAACTGTCTGAAACTCCAATTCCAGGAGAACTCCAGTTCCAGGGGAATCCGACACCCTCTTCTGACCTCCGCGGCATTGCACGACACGGGTGCACAAACTTGCATGCAGACAGTACATTCATACACATACAGAAATAAATAAAAAAAATTAATAAAAAAAAAGAACTGACAATATCAAAGGTACTTAGGCTGTTTTATTGAAGGGAAGAGATTGCAGGGGAAGCCATGTGCCACTGTCCAAGTACCAGAGTATGAATGAATCCAGGGATTTTTAAAATGGTCTCTGGTCAGAAGGACGGTGGCACAGCACAGGAGAAAAAAAAAAAAAACAACAAAAAACATCTGTTAGTGAACCCATAAGGGTCAAAAATTAGGTCTTCAGATGTCTGGAAACAAGAAAAAAAAGGAAAATTTTTAGTTATAATACCTGTGGAAAAAAATAATTTGGAAAGATAAGAAATAAAACCTTCAAATGAGCAGTGGAGAAACCTAGGAACCCGGGTTCAAATCAGGCCTTTGAAAACATTTAAGAGGCATGCCAAAAGTAAACGTAATTTAGTTTTTTGTTTTCCTGTTTGTGCACAACATAAAATAAAAGAAGTTTGAAGTGGCTTCTTTGTTTGGACAAAAAACACACAGGAGAACATGGACATGTGACAGTTACAAAGACACATTGAAGAACGGTTTATAACACACAGACAGGTTGGACAGACACATGACCTAACTGTATCCATTAACTCTGGACAATGGGAAAATCCCCTTTTATCTAAAGTTGTCCATCGTTGACCAGGACTGTGGAACCATTAATTGCAATTATCACATTTACAAAGAATCACTTAGAGTTTAAGACATCTACTTAGGTGTATGTCTGCAAATGTTGGTGGACAGGGCAGGCAGGAAAATCTGGTGGCTTGTGTATGTTACCTGGTAATTTAATGAGAATAAATTTGGCTAGTGAAAAAAGAGGCTTATATCCAAAAGCAGAATAAAATGGGGTTTATAAAGAAATAACAATGAAATTGAAAATGCCGAAATCTGAAATAATCCCTTAAAAGTAGGCAAAAGTCTTGTAAACAAAATATATATTAAAAAAAAAAAAACAGTTTGTTAAAAAGCCAAATGATGTAAAAAAAATCTCAAACAACAGCCTGTAAAAATTAACTATCCAATGGCTGGGCGTGGTGGTGCATGCCTTTAATCCTAGCACTTGGGAGGCAGAGGCAGGCGGATCTTTGAGTTCAAGGCCAGCCTGGTCTACAGAGTGAGTTCCAGGACAGCTGGGTCTACAGGGAGACCCTGTCTCGAAAAGACCCCCCCCAAAAAAAATAATAATAATAATTAACTATGCATACAAAAGTAAAAAATGAAAATTGATTGTATTTTGAAACGGATGAAAAACCAATAAATCAAAACTTGGTTACTCTATATAAAAATGTATTAGTGCAATTCCAATTGACTTTGTATAATCCAATATAAAGCCCAAAAACCAAAATTGTGAAAGGATCAGAATATGCCATTAAATAAATTGCAAGAGAATTAGAATATAGAAATATAGTAAAAATAGAATATGGCATTAGTTATAAGGTCTGATGTAAATTTAGGCTTTTTGCCATGCGTCGTAACAGAGGGTGTGGTTTAGCACTGCCATGGAAACGGGGGCATGTGCAGACAAAGCCTCAAGATGGCAGCTGAGGAGTGGGCGTGGATTAGCATGGTTGCCATGGAGAAAGTCTGTGGCATGTCTGTTTGAATGTGGAGCAGGGGAAATAAGCCGTGCAGCATGGCGGTGTTGGAGAGAGGGGGAAAACCGCATGGCGGGGGTGGGGGGGGGGTGCAGTGGGGCAGCGGGGAAGGCACAGCAAAAGAAATAAAAAGACTGCAGAGAGGAGAGGAAGAGAGGGAGAGGGAGAGGGAGAGAGAAGAAAAAAAAAGATACGTGAAGTCTTTTTAGTCTCAAAAATGCCACCCGAGGACTAAGGCCTGTCCGCCTCAGTGTCAAGTGGTGCTGGTCAGAGAACCCAGTGTGGGAGTCTCTGAGTTGGGGCCTGCAAGCCTGTGAAATCAGCGTCCTGAAAATCACAGGGGAGGCCAGAAAGACGGGTCCTGATTCTATCCCCAGCATCCCGTGGACACCAATCTGGATGGAAAAAATTGGGGGAACTCTGATTATGCCGGCACTCAGGGGTCCGAAATGGAATGGGGATAATGGGAGACTAAAAAGAATGAAGGAAGAGAGGGAAGACAGAGGCGGAAGGCAGTAGGTTAGAATTCAGACAGGAAATGTGGAGGCACAAAGGGCAGCTCCAGGGGGCAGAACACACACACAGGGGTACACAGAAGGTAGGGGTGGGAGATAGAATCTCCCCTCACTGAGATGCCGGTCCGGTACTCTAACTCTCAGGCACAGTCACACGGGGATAGAGTAGGTAGTGTAAAGAGATGATACCTCATCTTGAAATGTGGAAGTTGCCCGGAGAAATACGTGGCTGGCAGGTCCAGGGGTTGCAAAAAGTTTGTTAGGAAGTACTTTTCGGGGCCAGATTAAAACTCCGGCTAGCACTCCACCTGATCAAAATGTCTCGAACCCCAACCGAGTCATGGCACCATAATGCTAGGTTATAAAAGGCATGAAATCCCAATAAAAAGCACATGAGGCTTAGGTCACTCCAGGAACATAATTTACTTCCATGTGGGACTGCCAGCGTGAGCCGCCTGCAGACACATGGTGGGACCAGACAGAATGGCAGGGGACAGAGAGGCAGAGAGAGAGGCCAGACAGAGACAGAGACGGATGGGGGGGGACAGAGAGAGCAAGATGGTGGCTGGGGTCCACCCTTTATATCCATGGGGCAGGGCCTCAGGTTTAGGGGAAGGGGTCAGAAGATTGGCATCTTCTGGAGGAAGTAGGCACCTGTGTGCCACTTGGGATTCTGGGAAGCCTGGACCTAACAGGAAGCACAAGGCTGGAGACAGTGGATCTGACCAAGTCTGGTGTGAAATTTGAAACTGATGTTCACTTGGTGTAGGGGATAGCTGCTACCAGGGTCCAATTATCCAAGCATCTCTTTTGGATTTTTAATCTTCAAGTGAAAGAAACTTGATACAAATGAACTGTGGCTAAAAGTATTTATAATCAATAGCTGGGCACATTTCACATCCTTCTCCAATTCTCAAGCTTATGAGACAAAACTGAAGGAACAGGACCAAAGGACACTGGCGAAGAAGAGATAAAAGGAAGTTTGCCTCATTCTGAACACCATGTACAGATAACATGGGACTCAAGCTCCTCTTCCCTTATCATCTGCCCATCACTTGGTGACTAACAAAAGATACAAAGGATAGGTGTTGTGGAGTTTGAGACCACTGGGAAAAGACCACTCAGTTGAAATTAAAATCTAATCACCTGAATTCTTTATCAGCTGGTGCCAGAGGAGGGCGCTTTTAAAGGCAAAAAACACAAGGACTTCATTTCTGCAAATTTTCTAGCTGTCTGTGTATAACATCTCAGTTCCTCAGATGCAGGCAAGTTTACAGAAGCCAGAGCAAGCAGGTATTAGAGACTAACATATCTCACAAGGCAAAAGGTTGTTTTCGCAGAGTTTCCTGAAGTTGTTTACCAGTTTAATGCTGCTGACAGAGCAGGTCTCTTAAGATGACTATCTTAAACAAAATGGAGTCACTCTGGTCACCACTTAGGCTGAAACATCAAGGGCTGCCTCAGAAGGGATCAGCAGTAGCCTCCCACAAATAGTCTTGTTTATGTAGGAGCAAGAGTGTGTTGGATAGCTTTAGTGTCAACTTGACACACCTGCATTGAGGGAGCCTCAGTTGGGGAATTGGCTCCATGTCTTGATGGTCAAGCAGTGTGGGAGGGCCCAGCCCACAATGAGTGGTGCCACCCTGGGCAGGTTGTTGTGTACGGTATAAGAAGGCGGGCTGGAGCATGAGCCAGGGGAGCAAGCCAGTAAACAGCATTCCTCCATGGCTTGTGCTTCAGCTCCTGCCTCCAGGTTCCTGCCCTGAGTTCTTTCTCTGGGCTCCCTAAGTGATGAACTGTGACCCAGGAGATGTAAGCTGAATAAACCCTTTCCTCCCCAAGTTGGTGTCAGTCAGAGTGTTTTGTCACAGCAATGGAAGACAAACTAGAACAAAGAGTATGTATACAAGTAATTTAAGCAAAGTCCCTGGGTCACACTCAATGTCTGGTGACAGGGAATTGTCTTCTGCCAAGGAGGCCCACTCATTAAATGGTTTCTGCTGGGGGCTGGAGAGATGGCTCAGTGGTTAAGAGCTCTGACTGCCCTTGCAGAGGACCCAGGTTCAATTCCCAGCACCCATATGGTGGCTAAGAACCATCTTTAAGTCTAGTTCCAGGGGAATCTGATGCCCTCTTCTGACCTCCGAGGCATTGCATGACATGGGTGCACCAACCTACATGCAGACTATACACTCATACACATAAAATAATAATAAATAAGGGGGCTGGAGAGATGGTCTAGCAGTTAAGAGCACCGACTGCTCTTGCAGAGGACCTGTGTTCAATCCCCAGCACCCACATGGCTGCTGAGAACCGTCTGTAACTCCAATTCCAGGAGAACTCCAGTTCCAGGGGAATCTGAGACCCTCTTCTGACCTCTGTGGCATTGTGCCATACAGGTACACAAACCTACATGCAGACAGTATATTCATACACATAAAAATAAATAAAATTAAAAAATTTTTAAATAATAAATAAAATGGTTTCTGTTTTGAGAATTGGTGGGAATATGTCATACTAGGAAAGACTCAGCACCAGCTCATCAGAAACTTGAGTCATGAACTGATCCACCCATAATGGTTTTTTTTATCCCAGGAGTGATGGGCTGAAGTTGGGGGTGAGGCAGTTGGCAAGGGTGTCTCCCAGGTAGGAGAGAGGAAAGGAAAATAGAGAATCAAAGTATGTAGGGTCCCTGGTCCAGAGGACAGCAAGGGACCCTTCTGTGTCTGGCAGAGGGGTAGATGCTGTGTACAGAAAAGGGGTTTCAGCCCCATTTACTGGACACTCTCAGTACTGCTCCTCCTTAGTGGCAGAAGCACCTCAGGAGGTGCTTCCTAATAGTCACAGTGCAGTGAATGCACAGAATTGGGGGGGGGGTGGACAGGATGAAAATTACCTAAGTACCTAAGGAGAAGCTGATTGGGATGTGGCAGACATACTTGCTGTTATCATCTGAATATGAAGTATCCCCAGATGGTTTATATGTTGAAATGTTTGAGCTCCAGTTGTTTGCTCAAATCATTGACAGGTGATTGGATCATGAGGGCTCTGATCAATGGATTAAATGACTGATAGACAATTTATTTATTTCTTTATTTAGTGTGTGTGTGTGTGTGTGTGCGTTTGTGTGTTGTGCATGCTGTGCGAGTCCAGGCACACGTATATATATATGGAGATCAAATGACAACTTTTGGGATTCAGTTCTCTCCTTCCACTGTGGTTTCCAGAGAAGGGACTCTGGTTGCCAGGAGCAAGTGCTTCTACCCAGTGAGCCATCTCACTGGCCTTGGATTTTTAATTTAATAGCATTATTGGGAAGTGGTGGAAACTTGTGGAAGTAGAGTCTAATTGGAGAAGGTAGGTCACCAGAAGCATGTTCTTAGGGGGTATATTTTATTATAGGGCTCTTCTATCTCTCTCCTGTCCATCATGAGGTAAGCTGCTTTGCTCTTCCATATATTTACCACACATGGGCTTAGAAGCAACAAAGCCAAGTGACCATTGACCGAAACCTCTGAAACTGTGAGCCAAAATAAATTCTTCCTCCCCTTCATTGTGTGTTAAGGAATCTTGTCACAGCAACAAAATGTCCAGTACACTTGGCCTCTTTTTGTTAAAGGTTTGGAATTTCCTTATTGACCACAATAAGAGTTCAGTTCTCATTTGATAAGCAGCACCCCCCTCCAGGAGCTGCTGGCAGAGTGAGGCTGGATCTTTTTCACTTACAATGAGTGTTTTGGGCATCCCTAAGTACTTTCTCAGATATCAGCCAGAAAGATTTAGAACATTGGATTATACACACACACACACACACACACATAGATCTCTTTGTGGCGCTGGGATTGACTCTAGGGCCTTGGGCATGCTATACACTTTAAAACCAAAGAAACTGAACAATGATGCCCTGGCCCTGTTACTAAAGAATGTACAAGTTAGGCTGAGCATGGTGGTGCACACCTTTAATCGGGATGCAGAGGCAGGGGGATCTCTGTGAGTTCAAGGCCAACCTGATCTACAGAGCAAGTTCCAGGCCAGCTGTGGCTGCAGGGGGATCCTGTTTCAAAAAGACCAAAAAAATAAAAATAAAAAGAATGTACAAGTTAGGTTTAATAAATATCTCCTCATATCTGAAGGTTAATTCTTTCTAGCCACAACCAAAATGAGGAAGCATTCCTTTGTTTCTTCCCAGGTCATTTACCTATACTTTCCCCAAATGTGATCTAGATAAGGATCTCAGGTGAGACATTAACCCAACACCTTCTGTGATGGCCATGACAACAAGAAGCATTTCCATCTTATAGCCTGAGGGCCCTGAATAACTTTTAAGCCAGTCATCAGAATTAAAGATCAACCCAAAGGCTGATTAAAGTGCCACCTGGACCAGCAACTAAAAGAACAGGGTCCTGACCTGGTTGGTGCTCTTGGTGCAGTGATGAGCTGTACAGTTAGAGTCCAAAGTCCATCAAGATGACCATTTCCCCCCATTGAGGTGGCACTTGGGCTAACCATTTGATTTGTCTGCAGACAGTTCTGAGATTGAATAACAAGAAGAATAGTGTGGATTTTAGAAACAATACATTTTTCTGAATGTGAAAAAGAGAAAAGAAAAGCAGGAGATGGAGAAGTTATTGATAAGTATTATCCCAGCCTGGAAAGCTTTGGTCCAAGGCTGGTTCTGCAGTTAAGTGGACACCAGCAGTCTACTCTCTGCAAACATGCTTCATTTATTTCTGGTACATTAGGAAACCAGTTACCCTGGGATGTCCTGCTTAGGGGGCAGATGAGAATTAGAATTCTTTCTTTTTTTCTGTAATTCCCAAGTCACAGGGGTCCCATAGACCACCAGGAAACACAACTCTGATGCAAGCGCAAAGAGAGTTTATTTCAAGCTCGAGCTTGGACCCACCACCCTCCTGACGCAGCAAGCTGGGAGAAACAGCCCCGCAGCTGGGGGGGGGGTGAGGATCTTTTAAAGGAAAAATCCCACAAGCAGGGGGCTTCACAATCTTTTCATTGGGTAGGGGTCTGAGGTGGGAATATGTAGGGTTCTGTTTTCTCTCGGGCCTGTTTCTTAATCCCCCGATGCATCTGGTGGACTTTTGCTTGGGAAAGGTGAATGCTTAACCTTTGTCCAGAGTAGATGTCTGGAATTAACTCTATCTCCTCATTTTCTTTTCTTTTTTTTATTTTTTCTTTTTGTCTTTTTGAGACAGGGTCTCCCTTTAGCCCCAAGTGGCCTGGAACTCACTCTGTAGATCAGGTTGGTGTTGAACTCATAGAAATCCTCTACCTCCTGAATGCTAGGATTAAAGGTGTGTGCCACCATATCCAGCAGGGTCAGACAAGAATCCTTGGTGCACTGAAAATTCACCAGTGTGTGGAATTGGACAATCTCTTTACCAAGTTAATACAATTGCAAAGACAGTCCCCAAATATTAAGCTTATGCTGCACACTTTTGATATGTGTTTACTGAGCACCTGGCACTGCTGCCTCAGCCTGCAAATAGACCTGTGAGTTATTCAATTGCCCTCTTTTCATAGGAAGAGACTAAGGGTATATGAGGAAATAAACAGCCACCTTAGGTGGGTGAAGGCTTTTGGTACTTGATGTGAACTGGGAGCCCCACTTGTGATGTCTACTTTTAGCCATAGTCTGTGACTGGTACTTTGAAAAAATAAAAATGGGAGCTTTTTGAGGGAACTGTAGGTCATTTCTCTATAAGTTGCAATACATGGGAATGGCTGAGGGCTGATAAATATGCAGCCATAGATGGAAAAGTTCTAGAAGTTTACCTGTGTGCATCTTTACAGACACAGAGACTAGAGGGTCCCAATTTTAGGTTCCCGGAAACCAAACAGATAAGGGAGGGCTAGATCTCCAGATATTCTGGGGCTGCAATTAGAGACCATTCGGTGATTTATATGGCAGAGGTGCAGTTCTCTAGAGCCCACAGTGACTTGGCAAAGCAGGTAAAGTACCTGGGTACAGCCAGGCATGGTGGTGCACGCCTTTAATCCTAGCACTTGGGAGGCAGAGGCAGGAGGATCTTTGTGAGTTCAAGGCCAGCCTGGTCTACAGAGTGAGTTCCAGGACAGCTGGGGCTACAGGGAGACCCTGTCGCGAAAAGACAAAAAAAAAGAAAAAAAAAAAGTACCTGGGTACAGAGGCCAGAAAGAATCAGTCCCACAGCCAATTTCAGAGCAAAGGTCTCATTTATTCACCTAAACATAGGTAGAAAAACTTCTCCTGCCTAGAGAAGAGTGCTGGGCCTTTGCCATCTAAGTCCACTTCACATTCAGGTCAGCTTCTCCCTAGAGACTCCATCCACACACTGTTTGCAGTGAGCAGCTAGTCTTCACATTACCTGCACTCAAAGGCTCCTGAATATATTCTTTGTCATATTCCATGCCGCCAGGCAAAGCTAGTTCAGTGGTATGAGAGGAAAAGCTGAAATGTGAGAGACTGGTTTTGTGCTTAGGTTTATTTTAGGATAATGATAAAGGCCATGAATCTCCAGGGATAACAGATAGATCCAGGCTATGCTTGGCCTCCAAAGGGAACCCAGGACAACTCAGAGGGAGGGGCTCTGGGAATGAGTACTGTAAGGTTATGGCATGCCCCTCCCCCCCCCTGAAATGAAAGGCCACGAGGTCTAAGCTCTCCAGAGCAAAGTTTAATTCAGGGTAGCCAGGGCTAGGCTCAGGGGAAAGATAGAGCCAAGCACAGAATGGCATCTGGCTTGGGAATTTAAGGGAGAAGGTGGGAGTGGGATTCAGTGAGAGTGGGGTGGGTAGCACACTTTGCAGGAATCTGGAATCTGGCTTTCGAAAGGCAAGGCAGAAGATTCCTGGGTAATCGGTGGTGGCCTGTTTTAGCATAGCCAAAGGCTAGCCTAGTAGAGCAGGTTCTTGAGCAACACGGATCTTAGGTTTCTCCGCATTCCAATGGGCTTCTGGAGCTCACACCCTGACATTCCAGCCTTTTGTTTCTATAGGAAAAAGGTGGAGGTCTGTCTTCTGTAACTGTTTCAGAGCTGATCAGGGGTGATGTCTTGGGGAAACAGCTGTCAGGCTGGAGGGTTAGAATCCGGTTTCCCATTTTGGCTCCTTGGGGTGCTCTGCCCGGTGGGTTTGGTTCAGATCGACAGTGGCCAGTACTTAGTGGATGTTTTCTCTGCAACTGAAAAGACAAGCTAGTGGAGTCTTACATGAGTATACCAGTGCAGGGACTTCACAGTACCAACAGGGGGCTACTGGGTGCATTAGCAATTGGAGGGTCCCTGTCTAGGGTATGCAGAGGGAAAAAGGATGTGTACCCTGGTTTGAGAAATTAGAAAAAGTTTTAGTACACAGAGCTCTAGAATGAGGGCCAGCTTTAATACACAGGGCTCCAAAATGAGAGCCATAACCATGAGAATATAAAAGGTAGTATTCTCTGGTATGGCACATTAGATCTGTCATCTATCTCTGAGATATTTTCTAACTTGGCACAGTAGATTCCTAACTTGGCACAGTAGGTCTCTCACCTATCTATACACAGTTTCCTGTTGGGGTGTTTAAAACCACACAGTTAGCTCAGATAAATGAAGTTTGTTTTGGTGTTAAGGTCAGTTGAAGTTCTGGTCTTTAAGGGGTCACTCAGGCCTTGTGCCTGCCTCTCTTCACCAGTTCCATCTATGTGAGGACAAAGTCTGGTCTTGCTTGACCAGAGCTTCCCTTTGAAGCATGAGGAGTCTCTCCTCTATATGGACTTTCCTCCTTTGACTGGATACTGGCAGGACGAAGTCCTTTTAAGTGAATCTCTAAGACTTCCCTGGCGTGTGATGACTGGTGATTCGCTGCCAAAGGACATGTACAAAGTTGCAGATGCAGGACCCTAGGACCCAAGTCAACCTGGGTGGGGGCCAAAATATTGTCCCATCAAATCCCTCTTGCCAAATCAGATTGGAGCTTTAAGTGTGGTTGCTAAACCTCCAAAAGGATTGTTTGAATTAATTTGGTACTTTAATTACCATACAACTCCTGAGTAAAGCTTGAACATTGACTTAAGCACTGTTAATAAATTCTTAATTGCAAGCCGGGTGTGGTGGCGCATGCCTTTAATCCTAGCACTTGGGAGGCAGAGGCAGGCGGATCTTTGTGAGTTCAAGGCCAGCCTGGTCTACAGAGTGAGTTCCAGGACAGCTGGGGTTACAGGGAGACCCTGTCTCGAAAAGACCAAAAAAAAAAAAATTCTTAATTGCTGTGGCAAAAATATTCTGACCAATAATAAAAGCTCACGGTAGGAGCCTGGTAGTGGCTGCAGCACAGGATAGGAAAGGATGCTATTTATTGGCTTGTGTTGCTGGCTCATATTCTGCCTATTGTATACAATATAGAAATATCTGGCCAAGAATGGCATTGCCCACAATGGGCACAGGCCAGTCCAATGAAGGCAATTATTGAGGTTTCTCAGCTCAGATGTATCAAGTTGACATTAAACCTATGCAGTAAGTTGTTCTTTAAGGTCTATGAAGGTCATTTAGGTACTCATAGTACCTACATGATTTAAACTATGCAAGGCAAAAAGTTTCTAACAACATAGCCCATGAAACAAACCCAAGATAATAAAGAGGTTAAAACCAGTACCTTCTCAAATGAAGGCCATGTCACTTGTCCCCAGATTTTGAATTATAGTTTTGAAAAGGAAAAGGAAGGGGGGGGCATTGTCACATACCAGCAGCAGGCAAATAATACTTAGGGCTCACCCAAATTGGTTACATTTGGACTGTCTGTGTGGTCACCAGAAGTAAAACCTAATTTCTCTTAAAGATATTAAAAGTAACATGTGCAAAGTATAACAGATATACAAAACAATTTTAGTATGTATGGTTAACTCTATATATGTCTGTTTCATTTGAGGCTGTAACTAGGTATATAGTACCTGGTAGGTGGAACACAATTTCTTGTATATGCCATAATTACATTATAGAATTCTTAAAAGTGAATAGTACTTCATGCGTACACTCATAAATAAGGTTCTAATAAAAAATTTGGCAATGACACTTTGTCCAATATAAAACCCACAAACCAAAATTGTGAAAGGATCAGAATATGCCATTAAATAAATTGCAAGAGAATTAGAATGTAGAAATATAGCATTAGTTGTTACAAGGTCTGATGTGAATTCAGGCCTCCTGCCACGTGGTCTTGTGGCTCAGAAATGGGGCAGCCTCAAGAGGAATGCTCGTGGCTGCCGCTCCCTTCCGGCGGTAGTGGCAGCAGAGCGTGGCGTGGCGGTGCAGAGGAGGGGGAAAACCTCATGGCGGGGCAGCTGTGTGGCAGACTGGGGAGAGGAGAGAGCTGTAGGAAGGAAGGAAAGTTTTTTAGTCTCAGAAGAAAGGGGAATGGCGTGGAGGACGAGTCCTCTAATGGGAGGTGGTGTGGAGGACGAACATCCTCTAATGGGAGGCTGGTCAGAGACTCCAGGTCTGGAGTGTCTCTGAAGTGGAACAGGAGGCTAAAATGAAGGAAGAATTGGAGGGAAGACAGGCAAAGAGAAGGAGGGAGAAGGAAGATGGAGGGAAGCAGGAGAGAGTAGGAGAGAGCAGGAGGAGAGGAAAAAAGATAAGTGAAGTCTTTTAGTCTCAGAAGGAATAGAGAGAGGGACAAGAGCGAAGGGCAAAGAATGCCTGTACATACAAGCATTCTGACCATTTACCGGAGCGCTGGCAGAAGTCTCTCAACACTTCGAGAATTTGGGGATCTAAGGTACCTGTCTCAGGCCAGACAATATTGTTAGCTAATTGATATCCTGGCCAGATAGTAGAGCAGAGTCTCTCAAGGACCTTAGGGTTAATTTCCTTGGAGAGGTTGAGTTCTCTTAAAGAGTGTAGGAGACACTCCAAAGGTGTGAGGCCCAGGGCCTCTCCTTTAGAGTGTGAGGCTCCCATATTGGGGGTTAGAGGGGGCTGGAGAGATGGCTTAGCGGTTAAGAGCGCTGACTGCTCTTACAGAGGACCCAGGTTCGATCCCCAGCACCCACATGACGGCCGAGAACCATCTGAAACTCCAATTCCAGGAGAACTCCAGTTCCAGGGGAATCCGACACCCTCTTCTGAACTCTGAGGCATTGCACGACACAGGTGCACAAACTTGCATGCAGACAGTACATTCATACACATACAGAAATAAATAAAATTAATTTAAAAAATTAAAAAAAATAAAATAAAATAAAAAAGAGTGCGTGTTATGGTTCCACAGCTCTCGGGCTATGGAATCTGACTGGGCCCCAACCCTTGGTTCCTCCGAAGTTGTTTAACCTCATTGGGAACTCATCACACTCGTGATGACCGAGCACGGGGTTTATATGTGTGGCCCTCATGGTAAGACTTCCTAAGTTGCCTCACGGGCGGCCGGCTGAGGATAAGGAAAGCAGTAGTTAGGACAGGAAATGTTGAGGCAGAGGGGGCAGCTAGGAGGGGGGGCAGAACATACGCAGGATTACACAGAAGGTAGGGGTGGGAGATAGAATCTCCCCTCACTCAGGTGCCCGGCCAGCCGGCCCGAGAGCTGTGGAACCATAACACGCACTCTTTTTTTTTTTTTTTTTTTTTGCATCAAACCCTGAACTTTATTTTTATTTTAAAATCAAGTATGAGTCATTTAAACCTCCTCAAAGACACTTTTTTTTTTCTTTCCAGATACATAAGATTATGGAAGAAGTACGTTATAAGGGAGACCTCAAATTATCAGGCATCTGACATTTTAGCAATAGGCTTGCAATATAGTTAAAACATTGTTAGCGGTGGGAAAAAAATATTATTCCCACCTTTGAAGATTTAGTATTTAGCCAGAAAGACAAATGGCTAAAAACCAACTAGAGGGCCTGGAGAGATGGGTTAGCATTCCTTAACTCTCACGCACAGTCACCCGGGAATAGAGTAGGGTAGGATAAGGAGAGGAGAGAGGGTAACTTTGGCCGAATGCTGGTGGGTGCTGTCTTAGCCTGCTCTCAGTATCTGGCTTACCGGCTACCCAGAAGCCGCCCCGCCGAGGGGCAAGGGGGGTGGGGGCTGGGAAAAATGGCGATAACCGAGTCACCGCACCAAGAAATGGTAAGGTTATTGCACACTTCCCTGGAATGAAAGGGCACGAGGTCTAAGCTCTTCGAAGCAAAGTTTAATTCAGCATGTACGGTAGCCGGGGCTAGGCTGAGGGGAGAGGTGGAGCCAAGCACAGAATGGCTCTGGCTTGGGAATTTAAGGGAGAAGGTGGAGATGGGATTCAGTGGGAGTGGGGTTCAGTGAGGGTGGGGTGGGTTGGAATCTGGCTTCTGAAGGGGGAAGGGCGAGGCGGAAGGTTCCTGAGTAATCGGTGGTGGCCTCTTTTAGCATAGCCAAAGGCTATCCTGGTAAGAGCAGATTCTTGGGCAACAAGGATCTGAGGTGTCTCCGCATTCCAATGGGCTTCTGGAGATCACACCCTGAACAGGTACCACAAGTTTCTGGGCTGGTTGCCTGTAATGTAGAGGTTTAAAACTGGAACAGTGAGGAGGATCCAGAGAAATAAAACCACACATATTGGCCACTTGGGGGTTCCTGATGGAGCAGGAAGGGAAGTGGGGGAGGGGAGGGAAAAAGGAAGGCCACCTATGGCCGTCCTTATTTGTGCATAAATTCACGGCCTGCTTGGTATGTTTGCACTGAAACCAAGCATAAGGCAGAACTTGCCTACTGTGCATTAGTAAGCCTGTGACACCTTGAGATTAAAGGCACTCACTAGTTCTTGTGCTCCTGATGCTAGGGGGTGGTCATGGGGGTCCTGAAACCCAGGCCCTGAAAAGATATGATGTCACTCTGGGTAAAAAAAAGCAAATGTTGTTGGGGCTGGGAGAGATGGCTCAGCGGTTGAAGAGCACCGAGACCTATGCGCCTCTTGCCAGAGGACCCGGGTTTTTGATTCAAGCACCCACCATGGTGGCTGAGAACCTCTTTTAACTCCCAGTTCTGGGGGAATCTGAATCCCTCGATCCTAGACCTCCACAGCATTGGCACCGAACAGGGTGCAAACAAACCTGAATGCAGAACATGCAGACAACAATTCATACACATAAAAGCAAACAAACAAAACAAACAGATAAAACCGCAGAATGTGTGATCAATAAACGAAGTCCTCTTACAATCTGACAGGGACTAACTTGGACCGATTATCTGTTTATTGCACGTAATATTCTGTAGCCTTGTGGCTTTGTGTAGTATGTAGCACTAGTAGGATGGACAGAGAAGGCTAATTCAGGTACAACGTCGGGAAGCCTGGTGTGGGGCCAGTGGGTGGATCTGGTGGGTCAAGCAGAACCACTAAACTTTGGGAAGAATGGCGTGGGGCTGGATAGGACTTAACAAGGTCACTAGCTGTGCAGTGTGGTGAGCTCCTGGGCTGGAATTAGGCTGTAGAATGCCCAACAGGCAGCAGCCTGGCATTAAACTATAGAGGGCCAAGTAGGTCCCAGTCTGGAGGATCCAGGAGTGCCATAGGGGTAATTGCCGCATGGGTGTAAGGTTGTTAGATTAGATAAGGTGGTCAGCCTTTGGCCCGTGGTTTAGGACAGCTGCTGGCAGTTGTCTTGCATCTTCCCTTTTCCACTGTTATCCAGTGGACAGGGTTCGAATGCCCACTTCTACGTGTGGCTGAGTGATACACAAATGGTTGCCACAGACATGGGGACGGAGGAAACCTTGACAAATTAGGTCTGTGAACCTCTAAATCTTGCCCTTTTCTTCTCTCTCTCCTGATATCTTTTGCAGTGGAGAGCCGCTTCTCATCCCTAACTGGTTTCAATGGATGGGAGGGTGATCTGGGAACACGTGGCTTTGTACACTAGGAGGAAAACTTTCTGGCTCTGGTTTGGTTCAGAGGGAGCACCCAGTGACTTCCAGGCATTGCCTCCTGGCATTGTTACTCCTGCAGGCTATAAAAGATAGTGATTTCCTGCAGGCTATAAAAGCCTGTGACTTTAAGGCTGAGTTTATTATCAAGGCTTAGTAGCCATGCTTGGCCTTAGAATCATTTTTCATAATTTTATAGGCCTAAAACAAAAACTTTGTGGTTTTAATTTCCAAAGAAAAAACTATACTTGATTCCCTCTTGTGAGAAACCAGTTTGTCAGGTTCAGCTCCAGCTTAACTTCACATGTAAATTTTCTTCAGGTAGATCTATGGCTCAGCCAAGGCTAGAGCCCACTTCTTTCTTATGCAAATTAAGGCCTTTTTTCACAGGAGCCTACAATAAGAGCAGGTTTTCTTTTAATTTATTTATTTATTATTTTATTATTTTTTTTTGGTCTTTTCCAGAAGCAGGGTCTCTATGTAGCCCCAGCTGTCCTGGAACTCACTCTGTATGAAAGACCAGGCTGGCCTTGAACCACAAAAGTTTATCCGCCTGGCCTTCTGCCTCCCAACATTGGGATTAAAGAGTGCGCCACCATGCCCGGTCTATCAACTTTATTGTTTTTTAATGTGTATGAGATGTACTGCCTGCATGTAGGTTATTGGCACCCATGTCCGTGCAATGCCGCGGAGGTCAGAAAGCAGTGCGTCAGATTCCCCTGGAAACTGGAGTCAAAGGAACGGTGACTATAGCTAACCATGTGGGTTGGCGGGAATCTAACCCGGGTTTCCTCTGCAGAGAGAAAGTGCTTAACCCCGCTGGAGCCATCCTCTCCATGCATCCAAGAGCAGTTTCCAGATAATTTTAAGCCATGGCAACTTAATACCTTTCTCTTAAAATTTGTATTCAGAATCTGTTTTAGATTAAAGTGCATTGCTCTCTTGCCATCTTGTGGGGGTTTTGGCAAATAATTTCTTAATCTAACTCTTCCTACCTAACCTGCCAGCTATTTGTGGATCCAAAATTGGGTTCAGCTAGCTGTATCACTTGAGTTTACTGCGGCTTGGCTCGCCATGCCTGCACTCTCTCCAGGGAACTCTGGCTGGCTGAAGGCAGGGATGCCTGCCATTTTGCCTAGGACTCCAGAACCATTGAAATCATGAGTTGCCATGCCCTGTCCCCCTTGGGGTCGGTCACAGCTAAATATTTTTCACAATATGCAGAAATAATACCATAAATATACTAGATTAAAAGCCAAATTTAAAAGGTCATATCATCTGTGTTGTGTAATTAACCAAAATCATCTTTTACAGTGGGTTAAGGTAAAAATGGGTTAAACTAAAAATGTTGTAAGTAATTTCTTGTCTTTCTTAGACTAATTGGCACAGAACCCAGACAAATATTGGAGTCAAGTTCTGGTCTTTACCAGCCTCTCTGAACCTTGGCCTCAAGGAAAAGGGTAAAAAGATAAACTAGGGACAGGACAAGTATAGTTAGTAACTTAAAAATTAGATTAGGGGTCAGTGTAGGGAAAGAGCAAGGGTCAGATAGGGACTGCCAAATGGTCTGTATAAGAAGGGCCCACAATGACTCCATTTTTAGTACAGCCACCATTTTAAGCAATTATGGGAACCTGCCCAATTGGGGGGAAGGTCAAAATTGCTCAAGGTCAGTTTGCCTGGAGAACCTCAGGATAAATAAAATTAAACTTTTTTAAGATAACTGTTGGTATTTGAGGGCAGGTGGACTGACCCGATACTTCCTCGTTCCAGTCGGAGTTTGTGTCTAAAGATAACCTTTGGTAAGTGGGGGCAGGTGGACTTGTAAGAGAGGCCCACACTAACTCAGTTTTGAGTATAGCATGATTTTAAGCAATACTGGAACCTGCCCAATTAGGGAAAAGGTTGATTGCTCAAAGACAGTTGCTCAAGGCCTAAAGAACAGCTAACTTAAACTTGTTAAAGAAAACTGTTGGTATGTGAGGGCAAATGGACTGACCCAACATTTCCTAATTCCAGTTGCAGGATTGTGCCTAAAGATAACTGTTGGTATGTGAGGTCCGTTGGGAGCGCTGACCTAACCATGAGCCATAATCCTGTTATTATCCAATAAGCCTAGAAATACACCCTGCTAAAATTACCTCTACCTCTGTAATAAAAGTCCTGTGAGACAAGTTATTGGGGTCGGAGCATTTTCCCTCCCATCCCAGGCATGCTGGTTTACTTTTTCCCCGAAAATAAAGTCTTGGTTTTTCCATCCTTCAGTGTGTCTGGTGTGGATTCTCGAACCCTAACGTCCTGGAGGTCCCACCGAGATCCACCAAAGACCACTGGAGGGACAAGAGATGTTCAGCCGGCTGTGGTCTTTTGGGTTAAGAGTGAGATCATTGCTTTTTCAATTCTTTTTTCTTTACTTTGGTTTTGGTTATTTTTGTTAAACTCGAGTTTCTGGTTTGGGTGCTCAGATAGGAGAAACTGGACACAGTATGCTCCTTCAGCGGTGGAGAAAGTAGGGAACGCCCCCAGCTCTCCACTAGTAGAGTGTGAACAGGCGTTTCGCCTCAGGCTTTAGAGTGCAAATAGTGGGTTCGCCTCAAAGTGATTTGGAATTCGGGCGAGGGGGTCCGGATTTCTGGCTCCGGGGCTGATAGGGGGTCATCTCCATGCGTGCAGCGTTGCTTCTCTTCGTGTCTGCATAGTCTTGGTTGTTGGGCCCTTATTCTGTCTGCTGCTTTCACTTTGGTTCTCTGAGATTGCTTTCATTCTCATTCTANTTGCATCAAAACCCTAGAACTTTATATTTTATTTTAAATCAAGATGAGTCATTACCTTCCTCAGACACTTTTTTTTTTCTTCCAGTACATCAAGATTAGAAAATACCTTATAAGGGAGACCTCAAATTATCAGGCATCTGACATTTTAGCAATAGGCTTGCAATATAGTTAAAACATTGTTAGCGGTGGGAAAAAAATATTATTCCCACCTTTGAAGATTTAGTATTTAGCCAGAAAGACAAATGGCTAAAAACCAACTAGAGGGGCCTGGAGAGATGGTTGCAGTCCGTTAACTCTCACGCACGAAGTCACACGGGAATAGAGTAGTGTAGGATAAGGAGAGGAGAGATGGTAACTTTTGGCGAATGCTGGTGGGTGATGTCTTAGCCTGCTCTCAGTATCTGGCTTACCGCTACCCAAAGCCTGCTCCGCAAGGGGCAAGGGGTGGGGGCGGGAAAAATGGCGATTCGAGTCACCAGACCAAGAAATGTAAGGTTATTGCACACTCTCCCTGAAATGAAAGGCCACGAGGATCTAAGCTCTTCGAAGCAAAGTTTAATTCAGCTGCGTAGCCGGGCTAGGCTAGGGAAAGTAGAGCCAAGCACAGAATGGGCTCTGGCTTGGGAATTCAAGGGAGTAAGGTGGAGATAGTGTGATTCATGGAGTGGGGTTAGTAGGACTGTGAGGATTGGAATCATGTGCTTTGGGGCGCGAGGCGGAAGGTTCGCTGAGTAATCGGTGTGTGGCCTCTTTAGCATAGCCCAAAGGCATCCTGGTAGAGCAGATTCTTGGGCAACAAGTATCGATGTGTCTGTCGCATTCCAATGGTCTTCTGGAGATCACACCCTGACAGGTACCACAAGTTTCTGGGCTGGTTGCCTGTAGATGTAGAGGTTTAAACCTGGAACAGTGAGGAAGGATCCAGAGAATAAACCACACATATTGCCACTGGGGGTTCCTGATGGAGCAGGAAAGGGAAGTGGGGAGAGGGAGGGAAAAGAGAGAAGGCCACCATATGGCTCCTTATTCTGTGCTAAATCACCCTGCTTGTCTGTTTGTCACTGAAACCAGGCATAAGGCAACTTGCCTCTGTGCATTAGTAAGCCTGTGACAACCTTGAGATTCAAAGGCACTCACTAGTTCCTGATGCTACCTCAGATGTTAGGAACAGAGGGTCATGGGGGTCTGAAACGAGGCCCTGAAGATATGATGTCACTCTGGGTAAAAAGCAAGCAAAAATGTTGTGGGGCTGGGAGAGATGGCTCAGCGGTTGAAGAGCACCGAGACTAGCCCTCTGTGCAGAGACCCGGGTTTGATTCACAGCACCCACATGTGGCTGAGACCTGCTTTTAAGCTCCAGTTCTGGGGAATCTGATCACCTCATCCTAGACCGCCACAGCATTGCACCGAACAGTGTGCAAACCACCTGAATGCAGAACAGCGACAAGCAATTCACTAGCACAAAAAAACAACAAAAAACAGAAAAACCCAGAATGTTTTTGATCAATAACGAGTCCCTCTTACAATCTGACAGGGTACTACTTGGCCGATTATCTGTTATTGCACGTAATATTCTGTAGCCCTTGTGGCTTTGTGTAGTTTATGACTAGTAGGGTTGGACAGAGAGGCTAATTCAGGTCACCAACGTCGGGAAGCCTGGTGTGGGACCAGTGGTTGGATTGGTGGGTCAAGCAGACCACTAACTTGGGAAGTGGCGTGGGGCTGGAAGGAGCTTCACAGGTCCACTAGCTGTGCATGTGTGGTGAGCTCCGCAGGCAGAATTAGGCTGTAGAATGCCCAAACAGGCAGCAGCCTGGCAATTAACTTGAGGGCCAAGTCAGGTCAGTCTGGAGGATCCAGGAGTGCACATAGGGTAAATGCCGATGGGTGGATTGTTAGATTAGATAAGGGTGTCAGCCTTTGGGCCCCGTGGTTAGGACAGCTGCTGGCAGTTGTCCTGTCATCTTCCCTTTTTCCACTGTTATCCAGTGGACAGGGTTCGAATGCCCACTTCTACTGTGGCTGAGTGATACCAAATGGTGCCACAGACATTGGGGCTGGAGGAAACCTTGACAAATTAGGTCTGTGAACCTCTAAATCTTGCCCTCTTTCTTTTCTCTCTCTCCTGATATCTTTTGCGTGGAGGCCGCTTCTCATCCCAACTGGTTTCAAGTGGATGGGAGGGTGATCTGGGAACAAGTGGCTTTGTACACTAGGAGGAAAACTTTCTGGCTCTGGTTTGGTTCAGAGACACCAGTGATCCAGCATTGTCCTCCTGGCATATGTTACTCCTCAGCTACTAAATAGTTCCTGCAGGACTATAAAAGCCGAGCACTTTCAAGGCTGAGTTTATATATCTAAGGCTTAGTAGCCATGGTTGGCCTTAGGAATCATTTTTCATAATTTTATCAGGCCTAAAACAAAACTTTGTGGTTTTAATTTCCAAAGAAAAAACTATACTTGATTCCCTCTTGTGAGAAACCAGTTTGTCAGGTTCAGCTCCAGCTTAACTATTCACATGTAAATTTTCTTCCAGGTAGATTATGGCTCTACAAGGCTAGAGCCCATCTTCTTTTTATGCAAATTAGGCCTTTTCACGGAGCCCTACAAAGAGCAGGTTTTCTTTTATATTTATTATTTATTATTGATTATTTTTTTTTTTGGTCTTATCCAGAAGCAGGGTCTCATGTAGCCCAGCTGTCCTGGAACTCACTACTGATAAGACCAGGCTGGCCTTGAACCACAAAGTCCGCCTGGCCTTCTGCCTTGCCCAACTTGGGATTAAAGAGTGCGCCACCATGCCCGTCTATCAATTTATTGTTTTTTATGTGTATGGTGTTGCTGCTTTTTATTTTTTGTTTTTCATCATCCATGTCCTTGCAATGCCGCGAGGTCAGAAGCAGGCGTCAGATTCCCCTGGAAACTGGAGTCACAAGAACGGTACTTAGCTAACCATGTGGGTGGCGGGAAGCTAAACCCGGGTCCTCTGCAGAGAGAAGTGCTTAACCGCTGGAGCCATCTCTCCAGGCCCAAGACAGTTTTCCAGATAATTTAGAGCATGGCACTTAATACCTTTCTCTTAAAATTTGTATTCAGAATCTGTTTTAGATTAAAGTGCATTGCTCTCTTGCCATCTTGTGGGGGTTTTGGCAAATAATGTTCTTAAATCTAAACTCTTCCTACCCTAAACCTGCCTAGCTATGTGGACCAAAATTGGGTTTCAGCTAGATTGTAATCACCTTGAGTTTGCTGCGGCTTGGATCGCCAGTGCGCTGCACTCTCTCCCCCAGGAACTCTGGCTGGCTGAAGGCAGGGATGCCTGCCATTTTTGCCTAGGACTCCAGAACCATTGAAATCATGAGTTGCCATGCCCTGTCCCCCTTGGGGTCGGTCACAGCTAAATATTTTTCACAATCTGCAGAAATAATACCATAAATATACTAGATTAAAAGCCAAATTTAAAAGTCATATCTATCTGTGTTGTGTAATTAACCAAAATCATCTTTTACAGATGGGTTAAGGTAAAAATTTGGTTAATACTAAAAATTTGTAAGTAATTTCTTGTCTTTCTTAGACTAATTTGGCACAGAACCCAGCAAATATTGGAGTCAGTTCTGGTCTTCCAGCCTCTCTGAACCTTGGCCTCTAAGGAAAGGGTAAAAAGATAAACTAGGGACAGGACAAGTATAGTTAGTAACTTAAAATAGATTAGGGGTTCAGTGTAGGGAAAGACATAGGGTCAGATAGGGACTGCCAAATGGTCTGTAAAGAGGGCCCACATGACTCCATTTTAGTACAGCCACCATTTAACAAATTATGGGAACCTGCCCAATTTGGGGGGAGGGAGGTCAATTGCTCAAGGTCAGTTTGGCTGAGACCTACAGGATAAAAATAAAATTAAACTTTTTTAAGATAACATTTGGTATTGAGGGCAGGTGGACTGACCCATACTTCCTCTGTTCCAGTCGCCAGCTTTGTGTCTAAAGATAACCTTTGGTAGTGGGGGACAGGTGGACTTGTAAGAGAGGCCCACACTAACATCAGTTTTGAGTATAGCACTGCATTTTAAGCAATACTGGAACCTGCCCAATTCAGGGAAAAGGTTGAGTTGCTCAAAGATCAGTTGCTCATAGGCTCAAGAACAGCTAACTAAATTAAACTTGTTAAAGAAACTGTTGGTATGTGAGGGCAAGATGGACTGACCCAAGCACTTTCCTTTCCGTGTGGCAGGATTGTGCCTAAAGAATAACGCTTGGTATGTGAGTCGCGGTGGGAGCGCTGACCTAACATGAGCCATAATCCTGTTATTATCCAATAGAGGCTAGAATACCCAACCCTGCTACAAGATCCCCTACCTTGTAATAAAAGTGCCTGTAGACCAAGTTTTGGGGTGGAGCCTTTTCCCTCCCATACCCCAGGCATGCTGGTTTACTTTTTCCCCGAAATAAAGTCTTGTTTTCCATCCTTCAGTGGTGTCTGGTGTGGGATCTCGAACCGCTAACGTCAGGAGTCCCCACCGAGATCCACCAAAGACCACCGGAGGGACTAGAGAATCTCGTTCACACGGCTGTGTCTTTTGGGGAAAGTGAGATCAATTGTTTTTTCAATTCTTTTTTCTTTTACTTTGGTGTTGGTTATTTTGGTTAAACTCAATTTCTGGTTTGGGTGCTCAGATATGAGAAACTGGACACAGTAATGCTCCTTCAGCGGTGGAGAAATAGGGGACGCCCCCAGCTCTCCACTAGGTAGAGTGCGAACAGGGTGTTCGCCTCAGGCTTTAGAGTGCAAATAGTGGGTTCAGCCTCAAGTGATGTTGGAATTCGGGCGAGGGGTCCGGATTTCTGGCTCCGGGGCTGATAGGGGGTCATCTCCATGCGTGCAGCGTTGCTTCTCTTCGTGTCTGCATAGTCTTTGTTGTCGGGCCTTTATTCTGTCTGCTGCTTTCAGCTTTGGTTCTCTGAGATTGCTTTCATTCTCATTCTATGGAACCATAACCCGCGCGTCTTTTTTTTTTTTTTTTTTGCATCAAAACCCTAGAACTTTTATTTTATTTTAATCAAGATGAGTCATTTAACCTTTCCTCAAGACACTTTTTTTTTTCTTCCAGATACATCAGATAGGAAGATACCTTATAAGGGAGACCTCAAATTATCAGGCATCTGACATTTTAGCAATAGGCTTGCAATATAGTTAAAACATTGTTAGCGGTGGGAAAAAAATATTATTCCCACCTTTGAAGATTTAGTATTTAGCCAGAAAGACAAATGGCTAAAAACCAACTAGAGGGCCTGGAGAGATGGTTGCACTCTTAACTCTCACGCACAGTCACACGGGAATAGAGTAGGGTAGGATAAGGAGAGGAGAGAGGGTACCTTTGGCCGAATGCTGGTGGGTGCTGTCTTAGCCTGCTCTCAGTATCTGGCTTACCGGCTACCCCGAAGCGGCCCCGAGGGGCAGGGGGGTGGGGGCGGGAAAAATGGCGATCCGAGTCACCGGCACCAGAATGTAAGGTTATGGCACACTCTCCCTGAAATGAAAGGCCACGAGGTCTAAGCTCTCCAGAGCGAAGTTTAATTCAGGGTAGCCGGGGCTAGGCTCAGGAGAAAGATAGAGCCAAGCACAGAATGGCATCTGGCTTGGGAATTTAAGGGAGAAGGTGGGAGTGGGATTCAGTGAGAGTGGGGTGGGTAGCACACTTTGCAGGAATCTGGAATCTGGCTTTCGCGAGGCGGAAGGTTCCTGAGTAATCGGTGGTGGCCTCTTTTAGCATAGCCAAAGGCTAGCCTGGTAGAGCAGATTCTTGGGCAACAAGGATCTGAGGTGTCTCCGCATTCCAATGGGCTTCTGGAGCTCACACCCTGACAGGTACCACAGAGTTTCTGGGCTGGTGCCTGTAGATGTAGAGGTTAAACCTGGACAGTGAGGAAGGATCCAGAGAATAAGACCACACATTGCCACTGGGAGGTTCCTGAGTGGAGCAAGATAAGGGAGTGGGGGAGGGGAGGGAAAAAAGGAAGGCACCTATGGCTCCTTTTGTGCTAAATCACCTGCTTGTCTGTTTGCACTGAAACCAGGCATAAGGCAGACTTGCCTCTGCATTAGCAAGCCTGTGATACCTTGAGATCAAAGGCACTCACTAGTTCTTGTGCTCCTGATGCTAGGGGGGTCATGGGGGTCTGAAACCAGGCCCTGAGATATGATGTCACTCTGGGTATAAAAGCAGAATGTTGTTGGGGCTGGAGAGATGGCTCAGCGGTTGAGAGCACCGAGACTGCTCTTGCAGAGGACCCGGGTTTGATTCCCAGCACCCACATGGTGGCTGAGAACCTCTTTAACTCCAGTTCTGGGGAATCTGATACCCTCTCCTGACCTCCACAGCATTGCACGACATGGGTGCACCAACCTGAATGCAGACAGTACATTCATACACATAAGCAAACAAACAAACAAACAAAAAACCCAGAATGTTGTGAATCAATAAACGAGTCCCTCTTACCATCTGACAGGGACTACCGGCCGTTATTCTGTTATTTGCACGTATATTCTTAGCCCTTGTGGCTTGTGTAGTAGTGACTAGTAGGTTGGACAGAGGCTAATCAGGTCACCAACTCGGGAAGCTGGTGTGGGCCAGTGGGTTGGATGGTGGTCAAGCAGACCACTAACTTGGGAAGCTGGCGTGGGGCTGGAAGGAGACTTAACAGGTCACCAGCTGTGATGTGTGGTGAGTGCCCAGGCAAGAATTAGGCTGAAGAATGCCCAACAGGCAGCAGCCTGGCATTAGACTGTAGAGCACCAAGCAGGTGGCAGTCTGGAGGATCCAGGAGTGCCATTAGGGTATTGCCTGGTGTAGTTGTTAGATTAGATAAGGTTGTCAGCCTTTGGCCCCGTGGTTTAGGACAGCTGCTGGCAGTTGTCTTGCATCTTCCCTTTTCCCTGTAATCCAGTGGACAGGGTTCGAATGCCCACTTCTACGTGTGGCTGAGTGATACACAAATGGTGCCCAGACATGGGGCTGGAGGAAACCTGGACAAATTAGGTCTGTGAACCTCTAAATCTTGCCTCTTTCTTCTCTCTCTCCTGATATCTTTTGCAGTGGAGCCTTCTCTCCTACTGGTTTCAGTGGATGGGAGGGTGATCTGGGAACACGTGGCTTTGTACACTAGGAGGAAAACTTTCTGGCTCTGGTTTGGTTCAGAGAGAGTATCCCATCCCCTCCAGGCACGTGCCTCCTGACTTGGTCACCCCTGCAGGCTATAAAAGCCAGTAACTTCAAGGCTGAGTTTAATATCAAGGCTTAGTAGCCATGCTTGGCCTTGGAATCATTTTTCATAATTTTACAGGTGTAAAACAAAACTTTGTGGTTTTAATTTCCAAAGAAAAAACTATACTTGATTCCCTCTTGTGAGAAACCAGTTTGTCAGGTTCAGCTCCAGCTTAACTTCACATGTAAATTTTCTTCAGGTAGCTCTACAAGGCTAGAGCCCAATTCTTTTTTATGCAAATTTAGGCCTTTCACAGGAACCCTACAAGAGCAGGTTTTTTTTATTTATTTATTATTATTATTTTTTTTTTTTTGGTCTTTTCCAGACAGGGTCTCTATGTAGCCCCAGCTGTCCTGGAACTCACTCTGTAGACCAGGCTGGCCTTGAACTCACAAAGATCCGCCTGCTTCTGCCTCCCAACTGCTAGGATTAAAGGAGTGCGCCACCATGCCCGGCTATAATTTATTGTTTTTTATGTGTATGAATGTACTGTCTGCATGTAGGTTTGTGCACCCATGTCGTGCAATGCCGCGGAGGTCAGAAGCAGGCGTCAGATTCCCCTGGAACTGGAGTCAAAGACGGTACTTAGCTACCATGTGGGTGCTGGGAATCTAACCCGGGTCCTCTGCAAGAGAAAGTGCTTAACCGCTGAGCCATCTCTCCAGGCCTCCAAGAGCAGTTTTCCAGATAATTTAAGCCATGGCCACTTAATACCTTTCTCTTAAAATTTGTATTCAGAATCTGTTTTAGATTAAAGTGCATTGCTCTCTTGCCATCTTGTGGGGGTTTTGGCAAATATTTCTAAATCTAACTCTTCCTACCTAAACCTGCTAGCTATTATGGATCCAAAATTGGGGTTCAGCTAGCTGTATCACTTGAGTTTACTGCGGCTTGGCTCGCCATGCCTGCACTCTCTCCAGGGAACTCTGGCTGGCTGAAGGCAGGGATGCCTGCCATTTTGCCTAGGACTCCAGAACCATTGAAATCATGAGTTGCCATGCCCTGTCCCCCTTGGGGTCGGTCACAGCTAAATATTTTTCACAATCTGCAGAAATAATACCATAAATATACTAGATTAAAAGCCAAATTTAAAGATCATATTATCTGTGTTGTCTAATTAACCAAAATCATCTTTTACAGTGGGTTAAGGTAAAAATGGGTTAAACTAAAAATGTTGTAAGTAATTTCTTGTCTTTCTTAGAACAATTTGGCACAGAACCACAAATATTGGAGTCAGTTCTGGTCTTCCAGCTCTCTGAACCTTGGCCTCTAAGGAAAGGGTAAGATAAACAGGGACAGGACAAGTATAGATTAGTACTTAAAATCAGAATAGGGTTCAGTGTAGGGAAAGAATTAGGGTCAGATAGGGACTGCCAAATGGTCTGTAAGAGAGGCCCACACTGATGCCATTTTGAGTATAGCCACCATTTTAAGCAATTACTGGAACCTGCCCAATTTGGGGGGGGGAGGTCAAATTGCTCAAGGTCAGTTGCTGGAGACCTCAGGATAATAAAATTTAAACTTGTTTAAGATAACAATTGGTATGTGAGGGCAGGTGGACTGACATTTCCTTGTTCCAGTTGCAGGATTGTGTCTAAAGATAACCTTTGGTATGTGGGGGCAGGTGGACTTGTAAGAGAGGCCCACACTAACTCCATTTTGAGTATAGCCATGATTTTAAGCAATTACTGGAACCTGCCCAATTCAGGGAAAAGGTTGATTGCTCAAAGACAGTTGCTCAAGGCCTCAAGAACAGCTAACTTAAACTTGTTAAAGATAACTGTTGGTATGTGAGGACAGATGGACTGACCCAACATTTCCTCATTCCAGTTGCAGGATTGTGTCTAAAGATAACTGTTGGTATGTGAGGTGCCGTTGGGCTGACCTAAACATGAGCCATAAGCCTGTTATTATCCAATAAGGCTAGAAATTACCCAAACCCTGCTAAAATTCCCCTATACCCTGTATAAAAAGCCTGTGAGCCACGTTATTGGGGTTGGAGCCTTTTTCCTCCCACCCCAGCATGCTGGTTTACTTTTTCCCCGAAATAAAGTCTTGGTTTTCCATCCTTCAGTGTGTCTGGTGTGGATTCTCGAACCCTAACGTCTTGGAGGTCCCACCGAGATCCCCCAAAGACCACCGGAGGACTAGAGACTTTCGGCCGGCTGTGTCTTTTGGGTAAGAGTGAGATCAATTCTTTTTTCAATTCTTTTTTTCTTTACTTTGGTTTTGGTTATTTTGGTTAAACTCAAGTTTCTGGTTTGGGGCGCTCAGATAGGAGAAACTGGACACAGTAATGCTCCTTCAGCGTGGAGATAGGGGACGCCCCAGCTCTCCACTGGTAGAGTGCAAACAGGGGTTCGCCTCAGGCTTTAGAGTGCAAATAGTGGGTTCGCCTCAGTGATTTGGAATTCGGGCGAGGGGTCCGGATTTCTGGCTCCGGGGCTGATAGGGGGTCATCTCCATGCGTGCAGCGTTGCTTCTCTTCGTGTCTGCATAGTCTTGGTTGTTGGGCCCTTATTCTGTCTGCTGCTTTCACCTTGGTTCTCTGAGATTGCTTTCATTCTCATTCTCTGGGATCTCAGGATGGGAAATTCTAAATCTACCCTGATTTAAAGGAAGAATCTATGTCTTGTGTTTATGGTAACCATGTGCCAAAGATTCATGCAGATTGTTATGCGTCTAAGTTTGTGTGGGTGTGTGTGTTTGTAATTCAGTTATTGTATTTGTCTCATGTTGGTTCTGTCAAACAAAGTGGCCACTTCAAGTTTCAATCCTTTATGTGCACAGAATGATTTCATTTTGGCGTGCTGGACTAGATATGCACGTACAAAGTTTAAAAATTGATATTTAATGTACAGAAGCTTTTGAGTTTGATGAGGTCCCATTGGTCAATTGTAGACCTTAATTCTTGTGCAGCTGCTGTCTGATTTAAGAAGTCTTTTCCTACGCCTATGTCTTGTAGTCTGCTGCCAACTTTTTCTTCTATCACCTTCAGAGTTTGGGGTTTCACGTTGAGGTCTTTAATCCATCTGGAGTTGACTTTTGTACAGGGTGAGAGGTAGGGGTTTAATTTCATTCTTCTACAAGTGGTGATCCAGTTTTGCCAACACCACTTGCTGAAGATGCTGTCTTTTCTCCATTGTGGCTTCTTGGCCCCCTTGTCAAATATAAGATGGCTGAAATTGTATGTGCTCAGATTTGGATCTTCGGTTTTGTTCCATTGGTCAACAGGTCTGTTTTTGTGCCAGTACCAGGCTGTTTTTATGACTATAGCCCTGTAGTATAGTTTAAAATCTGGTATAGAGATCCCTCCTGTGTAGCTCTTTTCACTCAGGATTGATTTGGCTATTCGGGGTCTTTTGTTTCTCCAAATGAATTTAAGAACTTTTGTTTCCAAGCCTGTGAAGAAACTCTTGGGGATTTTGATTGGGATTGCATTAAATCTATACAAGAGTTTTGGTAAAATGGACATTTTTACAATGTTAATTTTCCCAATCCATGAGCATGGGAGGTTTTTCCATCTTCTGAGGTCTTCTTCAATTTCTTTCTTTAAGGGTTTAAAATTTTTGTTGTAGAGGTCTTTGGTGTCTTTGGTTAGGTTTGTTCCTAGGTATCTTATTGTTTTTGAGGCTATTGTGAGTGGGAAGGTCTCTTTGAATTCTTTCTCCGAAAAAAAAAAAAAAAAAAACCCCAGAAAAAAAAAAAAAGAAAAGAAGAGGAGAGAAAAACAGGGGGAAGGGGGGAAGGAGAGGGGGAAAAAAAAAAAGACAGAAGGGAAAAAAAAGAAGAAAAAAAAGCGAAAAAAAAAAAAAAGAAAGAGAAAAAAACCAAAAAAAAAAGAGAAAAAAAGACACAAAAAAAAAAAAAAGAAAGAAAAGAAAAAAAAAAAAAGAAAAAAAAAAAAAAAAAAAAAAAGAAAAAACCACCCCCGAAAAAAGAAGAGAGAAAAAAAAAAACAAAGAACCAGAGGAAAGGGGACCAAAAAAAAAAAAAGAAAAAAAAAAAAAAAAAAAAAAAAAAAAAAAAAGAAAAAAAAAAAAAAAAAAAAAAAAGCCGGGAGAAGAAAAAAAAAAAAAAAAAAAAAAAAAAAAAAAGAAAACCAAAAAAGAAAAAAAAAAAAAAAAAAAAAAAAGAAAAAAAAGAAAAAAAAAAAAGGAAAAAAAACAAAAAAAAAAAATAAAAAAAAAAAAAAAAAAAAAAAAAAAAAAAAAAAAAAGAAAAAAAAAAAAAAAAAACAAAAAAAAAAGAAAAAAAAAGACAAGAAAAGAAAAAAAAAGAAGAAAAAAAAAACAAAAAAAAAAGAAAAAAAAAAAAACAGAGGCAAAAAAGAAAAAGAGAGAAAAGAAAAAAGGAGCAAAAAAAACCCAAAAAAAAACAAGAAAAGGAGGAAGGAAAAAAAACAAGGAAAGAAAAAAAAAAAAAAAAGAAAAAAAAAGACAAGAAAAAAACAAAAAGCAAAAAAAAAAAAGAAAGAAAAAAACGAAAAAAAAAAAGAGACAAAAGAAAAAAAAAAAAAAGAAAAAAAAAAACAGGAAAGAAGAAGAAGGGAAAAAGAGAAAAGAAAAAAAAACCAAAAAAGAAGGAGAGAAAAGAAAAAAAAAAAGAAAAAGAAAAAAAAAAAAAAAAGGGAAAAAAAAAAAAAGAGAAAAAAAAAAAAAAAAAAAAGAAAAAAAAAGACAAAAAGAGGAAAAAAAGAGAAAAAGAAAAAAGGGGGGGGGGGGGGGGGGGACCCCCAACCTCCCAAAAGAAAGGAAAAAAAAAAAAAAAAAAAAAAAAAAAAAAAAAAAAAAAAAAAAAAAAAAAAAAAAGAAAGACCAAAAAAAAAAAAGAAAAGGACACAACCTCCAGTTTGCTGTTCTGGGTAAAGAAAGGCCATTGATTTTTTAGGTTAATTTTGTATCCTGCCACTTTGCTGAAGCGTTAATCGTTTCTAGAGTTTTCTGGTGGAGTTGTTTTGCATCCCTTAAGTAAACAATCATATCATCAGCAAATAGGGATAGTTTGACTTCCTCTTTTCCAATTAGTACTCCTTTAATATCCTTTTCTTGCCTATTGCTCTAGCAAGGGTTTCAAGCACTATATTGAAGAGGAGTGGTGATAGGGGGCAGCCTTGCCGAGTTCCTACCTTTAAAGGGAATGTTTCTGTCATTTCCCCATTTAGGATGATATTGGCTGTGGGTTTCCTGTATATGGCTTTGATTACATTGAGGAATGATCCCTCCAATCCAAATCAAGGAAGTGAAGAGAAACCCACAGAGTGGGAGGAAACCTTCACCGCAGATACATCTGACAAAGCATTGATTTCCAGAATAATGTAAACTACTCAAAAAGCAAAGAAAAAAAAAAAAACAAATGACACACTCAATAGATGGAGCAAAGACTGAACAGAATTCACAAGTGAGGAATTAGAGATGTCTGAGAACACCTTAAGAAGTGTTCAACATCACTAATCATTAAGGAAATGCAAATCAAAACCACTTTAAGATATCATCTTACTCCAATAAGACTGGCTAGGATCAAGAAAACAAATGATACCAAGTGCTGGAGAGGTTGTGGGGAAAGGGGAACACTCATCCACTGCTGGTGGGAATGTAAACTCGTACAGCCACTATGGAAAGCAGTGTGGAGAACCCTTGGAAGACTTGGAATGAACTTGCCACCCGACCCAGCCATACCACTCCTGGGCATGTACCCTCAAGACTTACGCCACCACAGAGATACATGCACGGCCATGTTTATTGCAGCTCTCTTCACAATAGCAAGGAGCTGGAACCGGGGACCGGCGGCGGTCGGACGCAGGCCCATACCTGCCGACGGACGGCAGCGGCAGGAGGCCCTCCCAGGCCCGCTCTGCCCAGATGAGAGGGCGAGCTCAGCCTGTCCCGCTGGGGGATGCTGCGAGATGGCGAGCGCCGGGCACCTGAGCCACCCGCTGAGCTCGTCGGCATAGCCCGCCCCCCTGGGGAACCCGAGCCCCTGGGCAACCCGAGCCGGGGCGGCCGCAGATACGCTGCGGGGGGGCGGCCTGGGAGGGCATGGAGCGCTTAGGGGAGAAAGCCAGTCGCCTGATGGAGAAGTTAAGACTCTCGTACTCAGGCAGCGCCAAGTTTGGCCGCAGAAAGGGTGAAGCTAGCAGGTCTGGGTCTGACGGGACCTCCTGGTCAGGCAAACGGCCCCTCAGTGGGTTGGGGGGACCCAGGAAATCCGGACACCGAGGAGCCACCGCGGGGCCCGGGGATGAGCCCTTGGAGCCGGCCCGGGAGCCGCGCCCCCTGGAAGCTGAGCGGACCACGCGCGGCTCCTTCGAGGCCCCGCGCTTCGACGGGCCCTTTCCCGGGGGGCCGCCGCCCGCCCGAGCCTTGCCTCTACCTCAGCCACTGCCGCCCGAGCTCCGGCTGCAGACCACGGCCCCGGCCCTCAGCCCTCGCTCCAGCTTCGCCAGCAGCTCCGCCAGCAGCGCGAGCCAGCCGTCCAGCCCCGGGGCAGCCTGCTGCTGGACGGGGCGGGAGCCGGCGGGGCGGGGGCAGTCGGCCGTGTAGCAACCGCACCAGTGGCATCAGCATGGGCTACGACCAGTGCCACGGGAGCCCGCTGCCCGCCGGACCGTGCCTGTTCGGCCTGCCGCTGAGCGGGGCTCCGGAGGGGTCCCGGCCGCCTACCCGGAGCTGCACGCTGCCCTAGACCGACTGCGGGGGCCCACGGGCTTCGGGTGCCAAGAGAGCCGCCACTTGTACCCCCGGCTTTGAGGAGTCCGGGGACTCTATCCGGGGCCGTAGTGGGAACCGCGGGGCCACTGGAGAGAAGTGGGGCGCAGCCCGGATGGCACTCGGTCACCGGCTACGGGGAGCCGGTTACCAGGACGAGCTGAGCGCGCTGATGCGCCTGAAGGCGGGGACCGGAGGGCGCGAAGCCTGTCCCCGCGGGGAGCCCTCGGGGATCGAGCCCTCGGGACTGGAGGAGTCCCCTGGCCCTTACGTTCCAGAGGCCTCGCGACCCCGGATGCGGGAGCCAGAGGCCAGAGAAGACTACTTCCGCACCTGTATCAAGTGCAACAAAGGCATCTATGGGCAGAGCAATGCCTGCCAGGCCCTAGACAGCCTCTACCACACCCAGTGCTTTGCCTGCTGTTCCTGTGGACGAACTTTGCGCTGCAAGGCTTTGTACAGTGTCAATGGCTCTGTCTACTGTGAGGAAGATTATCTGTTTTCAGGGTTTCAGGAGGCAGCCGAGAAATGCTGTGTCTGTGGTCACTTGATTTTAGAGACGATCCTCCAGGCAATGGGGAAGTCCTATCACCCAGGCTGCTTCCGATTATGTGCCTGGATGGTATCCCTTTCAAAGTGGACTTCTCCAATCAGGTGTATTGTGTCACTAACTACCACAAAAATTATGCCCCTAAAGGTGCAGCCTGTGGACAACCCATCCTCCCCTCAGAGGGCTATGAGGACATTGTGAGGGTGATATCCATGGACCGTGATTATCACTTTGAGTGCTACCATTGTGAGGACTGCCGCATGCAGCTGAGTGATGAGGAAGGTTGCTGCTGTTTCCCCCTTGATGGACACTTGCTCTGCCTCGGGTGTCACATGCAGCAACTCAATGGCTGACAGCCTCCTACCCACTACATGTGAGCTACGGTCACTCCTCCTGCCATTACCTCTGTTGGGAAATTCCTCAGGCGAGCTGAGACAAGGAATGCACTCCGAAATCCTTGTTACGAGTCCTCTGGAGAGGCCCCAAAGGCCAGAGACCCAAAGAACCCAGCATTCCAAATGGACCTTCTGATTGCCAGGAGGGTTGACTGGCCCTCCATGTGTACAGCTATGCTGTAGCATATGAGCAGACACATGGGTGGGTTCCAGTACTTTCTGAACATCAGATTCTGATGTACATTTCCATCATATAAGTCAAACAATGTTCTGGCGCCGGATCATAGGAGAAGGCATCAGAGAAGCTACCCCCACTGTGTATACCCTACATATGGGGTCAGACATAGGATCAGCTGGGCATTTCCCACAGTGTCCTCACTGTCTGCATGAAGGGGTGGAAACCCCAAACTTTATAATGAATTGTTTCTTGGTCTCTGAGGCCTAGGAGAGCTCCCCCTCCCTCTGCTGGGACCGGGACCAGCTCTGGGTGGGCCTGCCGCCTGGGTTGCCTGTTTCTCAGGGACTCATGTGGGCCTGGGGAGGCTAAGAGGGGCCTATCCTTGGTTGTTCTGCTCAGCTGGGGAGGAACTTGCTGGGTGGGATGTCGAGGAAGCTGAGGCTAGCCCCAGTCCCAGGGTTAAGTGCACTGAGCCCTGTAGCCCAGCATATGTATATATGGACACATTCATATACATGTGTGGGCACCTCCCCCACTCTATTCCCTTTTTCTCAGGTGACTTTTACACTTAGTTCCCTAGCAGTAGCTTACCATTCGAGGCCTCCCACCTTGGAGGGATCCTGGATTATGTATACTACATCCCCACAATTCAGGCTTGGGTTTAGAAGTCAGTTTGGCTGAAACTTGAATTCACCTAAAGTTAGATGACTTAAAACCATTTCACTGAAAACTTGGTGGTTCGGCTTGCTTTGTGGCAGGTTGCCAAAAACTCATTCCTTTGGAGTGTTTTTATGTCCATCTGAGCATTCTATTCTTTGTGTTACACCTTGAGTATTTCAGTGGTTTCTGTCTGTTCATCAACAGTAGTTCAGAGTTATTAGCAACATAAATTTATCAGATTTGCAGCACTTTGTAAATGACAAGATTGCTTCCTACCTTTAAGGATGTCTTTTCCTATGTTATCTACTTTCAAACACTTTAAAAAGTTTAAAGTTTCTAGCAATAAATACAATTGGTACAGGAAAAAAAATCTATATTTTAAAATGCCTAGAATTTGGATTCTATAGACATCTCTAAATTTATTGTCTCTTAGTTTCTCAAATGCTTCACAACAGGTGGTAGTTGTTTATAGGAATTGGCCTCAGAGTTGACTGTTTAAAGATCCCATTTTGGTTTGTGTTTACTTCAAAAGGTAACTTGCTTGCTTTGGAATTATCTATTTTTTTGAGACCTTTGTGGACCAGATTCAGGACTGGAAATGGATTCTTGGACTGGCTTTTGTTTTGGGTGGGGCAGTTTTGTTGCCCCTTGGGACCGGGTGTGGTGGAACACCCCTTTAATCCCCGTCTTGGGAGGCAGAGCAGGCAGCTCTTTGTGAGCTCAAGGTCCAGCCTGGTCTACAGAGCAAGTTCCGGGCCAGCTGAGACTAAGGGGAGACCCTGTCTCAAAAAGATCAAAAGCCAAAAAAAAAAAAAAAAAAAAAAAAAAAGCATGTGCGTGAGTGTTGGTAATTCCCACATGCTCGGAAATTACACATGTGTATGTGACTATTGGTAATTTTTCACCTGAAGTAAATAACATGGGGTTAGAGAAAATAAATACCAGATAGCTGTCTCCATTGAAATAGTTCTTGGCATTGGGCAGGTCCTCCAGGGACTCACAGCTCCTGGCCACAGGGTTGTGTACCATACACACAACTCTGGCTAGAGAGTGGGACTCCCTGCTGCTTAAGGTCCCTCCCTTACTCCCAATCCCATCTGGTCAGTGGGCTGGGCCTTAGGTGTGAGGGAGAGTTGTTTTTGAGTAAAAGGATGCATGAAGCATATTGGAGCCAGTAAGAGGGATGTGGGCAAGATGAATGTGTGTGTTTGAGGCAGCTGGGGCTTACTGTTCCTGCACTGGGAGGAGGTGTCAATGTTTTCCAGGCAGAGAAGGTATGGAAAGGCTGAACAAGGGACTGGAATTGTGTTGTTTTTACTAATAGAAGAAGGGAGAAGCCTATTCTGAGTCTCTGATGAGAAAAAGACAGGTTAGAGATTTTTGTGATGCATCAGACAGGGCTGGAGGTTGGTCATAGGGCCATTTCTCACCTCTCACCACCTGCACTTGCTTCAGACTCAAGTCACATTTGAACCCTGACTGCTCTGGTGACCACTGCTCAGAGGTGGGTCACTTTAATGTTCACACCCACTTAGAGCCCCACACTAGACTCTGGGTCAGGACTCCAGCAGGGTCATCTGGGAAGGTGACTTCCCTTGTTTGTAATGACCCAGTAGGGTGCCTGTCAGTAGCTGTGAGAAACAGGACACTTCATGAGCAGCACCTTGGTTAAAACATGTATTTACAAAAACCTACCCAGTTGCTATCTCAAAGGACCAGAGATAATCTGCCTCTTACAAGCTAGTAAAATTTGCATCAGCAGTTAGGAATCCTGGTCTGCCTTGGGAGGAGGTCTTTAGAGCTTGGGGAATTTCTGAGCACTCTGGAGTGCACACGTGGCAACACTTCTGTCTTTCCTAGAGGCCAATTTTTCGGTCTGGCACCTGGATCAGTGGGGTGCTGCATGGCTTCCAGGGGCACATTATAGGCTTTTGCCTCCAAGGAGCAAGGGAGAGCAGTCTTGGGCAGCTTTTTGGGGCTCTGTTATGTTTCTGCAAGAATTTTTGAGCCTGTTTCCCTCCCTCCCTCCCTTCCTCCTCATGGGAGGAAAAGGGACCTCTCTGGGTCTGCACCCTCCTTGCTGATCTGGCTGGCAGACTGCGTGTTTATGTTGAGGAAGGGTTATTCAAGGTAATAAAAGGATATAAAAAAGAGAAAATGTTAAAAAGGTATTTTTAGTAAGGATTTATGTGAAGATGATGAAAAAGTATGCAAGTGATAAAAGTCTGAGGAGGTTTGTTGTGACAGGTAAAAAGGACAGTATATAAATAAACAAATTTGTAAGGTTCAGTCAACTAGTTTAAAAATCAAAATGTGGGCTGGAGAGATAGCCTAGCGGTTAAGAGCACCAACTGCTCTTGCAGAGGACCCGGGTTTGATTCCCAGCACCCACATGGCGGCTGAGAACCGTCTGTAACTCCAATTCTAGGAGAACTCCAGTTCCAGGGGAATCCGACAACCCTCTTCTGACCTCTGTGGCATTGCACGACATGGGTGCACAGACCTACATGCAGACAGTACATTCATACACATAAAAAAATAATAAATAAATAAAAATTTAAAAAAAAATCAAAATGTATATCTAGTCAAGGTTTGTTTAAGAGGGTTCAGTTTTTGTCCAACCTTTATATGCATATCACATGGCACCTCAAGGTTTAGTAAAAATACCTGTACTAAGTTAAATTGGTATAAATACTCAAGCTGGTTTACTAGTGGCCTGAATAGGATTGTGAATATACAGAGTTGTTAATTTTCAGTCCTCTCCTAGCTTGAACCTGACTCCCTGTTACAGGTTTAGCTTAAATGGGCACAGATAAATGGTGGGTTACCTATGGCTACTGAAAAATGTACTTTATGTTTCTTGCAAGATTTGCTATTTGATATTTCCTTTAACCTAACCAGATAATTTGGCTTAAAAGGCTAGATTCTTTCTTCCTGAACCAGCTGCATGCAGTCCAGAAGAAGACAGTCTGGATGGGCTTGGTAATCCTTATCAGTTTATTTCCTGTCTTCTGGTATGTGTTACAACTCCTGTCTTTTTGGGAAAACTATAAATCAGGATAAAGGGTCTGAAAAAGAAAAGGATTGTCCCCATTTGTAGTAACTGTAGTGAACAGTTTCACATTTAAAATAAGCCTGAAATTGTTTAATTTGATCTTGTGGGTTATGCCTGCTTAACGTATGGTGTTAAGTCCCTTCTCCAGTCAGTATTATACAAGGCTGCTTGAACTTTTGTCCAAGCCTTATCTAGAATATTATACAGTAATTAAAGGTATTAGCCTGGTGTAACTTAGCCTTTTCTGGGTGGATAACTACCATACTTAAATGCCCCTACCAATTCGGCTGAGGGACCTAAGGAACGATTTTTTTCCTTGCCCTCTGAGGTCAACCAGTCCAGGGAACTATGTCTGGGGGCGTCTCTTGAAATGTCCTGCAATTGTGAGTCACCAGTCCTCCTAGGCAGGGAGGTCTTGGAGACCTACTAACAGGACTCTAGCCAGTGTCCAGTCTGTAAAGAGGAAAGTCTTCAAAAAGGGAAGCCTGGTCTAGCAAGACCTGTCTGTGTCCTCGTGTGGATGGAACTGGTGATTGAAAAGCCGAGAGGAACCAGAGGCCTCTCCTCCCAAAGGTCTGAGTGGCCCCTGAGGACAAGATCCTCAACTGACCTTGAGAAAACAAAAGTTGGTTAGTCTGGGCTAACTGTATGGACTTAGACACCCAAGAGGAAGAGTATAACCAAAAGATAAGTAATCATTATATTTTCTTTAAAGTCTGAAAGACTGTACCTCCAAACACTAGATTTTAAGTCATTTAAAGTCATATGAGATCTGTTGTTACCAAATAATAAAGTTTCCTCTTTCTGTTTAAGCAACCACCTAAGAGAAACTCACACCATATCTATTGAAACTTTCTGGAAAGCAGATCCTGAATCCAAACACCATAGCCAAATGAACAAAAGGAGAAGCTCAATGGATGCTTCGGAACCCCTCGTTGAGAAATTCTAAAGGACTTTTAAGTTGGATATTTAACTCACCCTGTTATTTTCCTGGTTCCCTGTCTAAAAATGTACCTAGCTACTCTCACCTTCACAGGCACTGGCTAAGGATTTTGTTCTCTCTAACTATACTTTTGGGGTCTTTCAGATAGATCCACTGAGCAGGAGTACCCCAGTTGCCACCTCCTACGCCTCTTTTCAGCATGGAAGAAGTCAGAGCGGTCATTACCCCAATTCCCTCTTGGCAATTGGGGTAACCTCCTCAGAGGGTAATGTGATAAGAGTAGGAGCTAAAAATTGGCTAGGCAGTTTAGGGTCAAGACCCCCAAAAGGAGCCAGTTTCTTTCTCAGCTGAGAGCTGAAGACTTCCTAGATCTGCCAGTAAACTTATCCTTCTGGTTGCTCTGACTTGTGGACCATGCATCCTTAACTCACTTGTCAGATTTATTAACCAGTGGGTAAAATCCATTAAAATCATGGTACTCAGGACCAGGTATGGCCCCATATATGCCCCCCCCCGAGTAAGAAGATGATGGAGTCTAAGATTAGCCTCCCAGTATACAACTTGAGGGGGGAATGTAAGAGAGGCCCACACTGACTCCATTTTGAGTATAGCCACGATTTTAAGCAATTACTGGCACCTGCCCAATTCAGGGAAAAGGTTGATTGCTCAAAGACAGTTGCTCAAGGCCTCAAGAACAGCTAACTTAAACTTGTTAAAGATAACTGTTGGTATGTGAGGACAGATGGACTGACCCAACATTTCCTNTTTCTGTCTGTTCATCAACAGTAGTTCAGAGTTATTAGCAACATAAATTTATCAGATTTGCAGCACTTTGTAAATGACAAGATTGCTTCCTACCTTTAAGGATGTCTTTTCCTATGTTATCTACTTTCAAACACTTTAAAAAGTTTAAAGTTTCTAGCAATAAATACAATTGGTACAGGAAAAAAAATCTATATTTTAAAAAGCCTAGAATTTGGAATTCTATAGACATTCTAAATTTATTGTCTCTTAGTTTCTTCAAATGCTTCACAACAAGGTGGTAGTTGTTTATAGGAATTGGCCTCAGAGTTGACTGTTTAAAGATCCCATTTTGGTTTGTGTTTCTTTCAAAGTAACTTGCTTGCTTTGGAATTATCTATTTTTTTGAGACCTTTGTGGACCAGATTCAGGACTGAAATGGATTCTTGGACTGGCTTTTGTTTTGGGTGGGGGCAGTTTTGTTGCCCCTTGGGAACGGGTGTGGTGGCACACACTTTAATCCCAGTCCTTGGGAGGCAGAGGCAGGCAGCTCTTTGTGAGCTCAAGGTCAGCCTGGTCTACAGAGCAAGTTCCGGGCCAGCTGAGACTAAGGGGAGACCCCTGTCTCAAAAGATCAAAAGACCAAAAAAAAAAAAAAAAAAAAAAAAAAGCATGTGAGTGTTGGTAATTCCCACATGCTCGGAAATTACACATGTGTATGTGACTATTGGTAATTTTCCACCTGAAGTAAATAACATGGGTTAGAGAAAATAAATACCAGTGTAGCTGTCTCCATTGAAATGTTCTTGGCATTGGGCAGGTCCTCCAGGGACTCACAGCTCCTGGCCACAGGGTTGTGTACCATACACACAACTCTGGCTAGAGAGTGGGACCCCCTGGTGCTTAAGGCCCCTGCCTTACTCCCAATCCCATCTGGTCAGTTGGGCTGGGCCTTAGGTGTGAGGGAGAGTTGTTTTTGAGTAAAAGGATGCATGAAGCATATTGGAGCCAGTAAGAGGGATGTGGGCAAGATGAATGTGTGTGTTTGAGGCAGCTGGGGCTTACTGTTCCTGCACTGGGAGGAGGTGTCAATGTTTTCCAGGCAGAAAGGTACGGAACAGGCTGAACAAGGGACTGGAATTGTGTGTTTTTACTAATAGAAGAAGGGAGAAGCCTATTTCTGAGTCTCTGATGAGGAAAAAGGGAGTTAGAGATTTTTGTGATGCATCAGACAGGGCTGGAGGTTGGTCATAGGAGAGCCATTTCTCACCTCTCACCACCTGCACTTGCTTCAGACTCAAGTCACATTTGAACCCTGACTGCTCTGGTGACCACTGCTCAGAGGTGGTCACTTAAATGTTCACACCCACTTAGAGCCCCACACTAGACTCTGGGTCAGGACTCAGCAGGCTCATCTGGGAAGGTGACTTCCCTTGTCTTAATGACCCAGTAGGGTGCCTGTCAGTAGCTGTGAGAACAGGCCACTTCATAGCAGCACCTTGGTTAAAACATGTATTTACAAAAACCTACCCAGTTGCTATCTCAAAGGACCAGAGATAATCTGCCTCTTACAAGCTAGTAAAATTTGCAGTTCAGGACAGTCTGCCTTGGGAGGAGGTCTTTAGAGCTTGGGGATTTCTGAGCACTCGAGGCGTACACGTGGCAACACTTCTGTCTGTCCTAGAAGGCCAATTTTTCGGTCTGGCACCTGGATCAGTGGGGTGCTGCATGGCTTCCAGGGGCACATTATAGGCTTTTGCCTCCAAGGAGCAAGGGAGAGCAGTCTGGGCAGCTTTTTGGGGCTCTGTTATGTTTCTGCAAAATTTTTGAGCCTGTTTCCCTCCCTCCCTCCCTTCCTCCTCATGGGAGGAAAAGGGACCTTCTGGGTCTGCACCCTCCTTGCTGATCTGGCTGGCAGAACTGCGTGTTTATGTTGAGGAAGGGTTATTCAAGGTAATAAAAGGATATAAAAAAGAGAAAATGTTAAAAAGGTATTTTAGTAAGGATTTATGTGAAGATGATGAAAAGTATGCAAGTGATAAAAGTCTGAGGAGGTTTGTTGTGACAGGTAAAAAAGGACAGTATATAAATAAACAAATTTGTAAGGTTCAGTCAACTAGTTTAAAAATCAAAATGTGGGCTGGAGAGATAGCCTAGCGGTTAAAGAGCACCAACTGCTCTTGCAGAGGACCCGGGTTTGATTCCCAGCACCCACATGGCGGCTGAGAACCGTCTGTAACTCCAATTCTAGGAGAACTCCAGTTCCAGGGGAATCCGAACAACCCTCTTCTGACCTCTGTGGCATTGCACGACATGGGTGCACAGACCTACATGCAGACAGTACATTCATACACATAAAAAAATAATAAATAAATAAAAATTTAAAAAAAAAATCAAAAAATGTATATCTAGTCAAGGTTTGTTTAAGAGGTTCAGTTTTTGTCCAACCTTTATATGCATATCACATGGCACCTCAGAGGTAAAATATAAAATACCTGTATTAAGTTAAATTGGTATAAATACTCAAGCTGGTTTACTAGTGGCCTGAATAGGATTGTGAATATACAGAGTTTGTTAATTTTCAGTCCTCTCTAGCTTGAACCTGACTCCCTGTTACAGGTTTAGCTTAAATGGGCACAGATAAATGGTGGGTTACCTATGGCTACTGAAAAATGTACTTTATGTTTCTTGCAAGATTTGCTATTTGATATTTCCTTTAACCTAACCAGATAATTTGGCTTAAAAGGCTAGATTCTTTCTTCCTGAACCAGCTGCATGCAGTCCAGAAGAAAGCAGTTCTGGATGGGCTTGGTAATCCTTATCAGTTTATTTCCTGTCTTCTGGTATGTGTTACAAACTCCTGTCTTTTTGGGAAAACTATATAATCAGGAAAGGGTCTGAAAAAGAAAAGGATTGTCCCCATTTGTAGTAACTGTAGTGAACATTTCACATTTAAAATAAGCCTGAAATTGTTTAATTGATCTTGTGGGTTATGCCTGCTTAACGTATGGTGTTAAGTCCCTTCTCCAGTCAGTATTATACAAGGCTGCTTGAACTTTTGTCCAAGCCTTATCTAAGAATATTATACAGTAATTAAAGGTTTTAGCCTGGTGTAACTTAGCCTTTTCTGGGTGGATAACTACCATACTTAAATGCCCCTACCAATTCGGCTGAGGGACCTAAGGAACGATTTTTTTCCTTGCCCTCTGAGGTCAACCAGTCCGGGAACTATGTCTGTGGGGCTCTCTTGAAATGTCCTGCAATTGTGAGTCACCAGTCCTCCTAGCGCAGGGAGGTCTTGGAGACCTACTAACAGGACTCTAGCCAGTGTCCAGTCTGTAAAGAGAAAAAGTCTTCAAAAAGGGAAGCCTGGTCTAGCAAGACCTGTCTGTGTCCTCGTGTGGATGGAACTGGTGATTGAAAAGCCGAGAGGAACCAGAGGCCTCTCCTCCCAAAGTCTGAGTGGCCCCTGAGGACAGATCCTCAACTGACCTTGAGAAACAAAAGTTGGTTAGTCTGGGCTAACTGTATGGACTTAGACACCCAAGGGAAGAGTATAACCAAAAAGTAAGTAATCATTATATTTTCTTTAAAGTCTGAAAGATGTACCTCCAAACTAGATTTTAAGTCATTTAAAGTCAATGAGTCTGTTGTTACCAAATAATAAAGTTTCCTCTTTCTGTTTAAGCAACACCTAAGAGAAACTCACACCAAGATTATAAACTTTCTGGAAAGCAGATCCTGAGTCCAACATCCACCATAGCCAAATGAACAAAGGAGAAGCTCAATGGATGCTTCGGAACCCTCGTTGAGAAATTCTAAAGGACTTTTAATTTGGATATTAACTCACCCTGTTATTTTCTCCTGGTTCCCTGTCTAAAATGTACCTAGCTACTCTCACCTTCACAGGCACTGGCTAAGGATTTTGTTCTCTTCTTAACTATACTTTTGGGGTCTTTCAGATAGATCCACTGAGCAGGAGTACCCCAGTTGCCACCTCCTACGCCTCTTTTCAGCATGGAAGAAGTCAGAGCGGTCATTACCCCAATTCCCTCTTGGCATTGGGGTAACCTCCTCAGAGGGTAATGTGATAAGAGTAGGAGCTAAAAATTGGCTAGGCAGTTTAGGGTCAAGACCCCCAAAAGGAGCCAGTTTCTTTCTCAGCTGAGAGCTGAAGACTTCCTAGATCTGCCAGTAAACTTATCCTTCTGGTTGCTCTGACTTGTGGACCATGCATCCTTAACTCACTTGTCAGATTTATTAACCAGTGGGTAAAATCCATTAAAATCATGGTACTCAGGACCAGGTATGGCCCCATATATGCCCCCCCCCGAGTAAGAAGATGATGGAGTCTAAGATTAGCCTCCCAGTATACAACTTGAGGGGGGAATGTAAGAGAGGCCCACACTGACTCCATTTTGAGTATAGCCACGATTTTAAGCAATTACTGGCACCTGCCCAATTCAGGGAAAAGGTTGATTGCTCAAAGACAGTTGCTCAAGGCCTCAAGAACAGCTAACTTAAACTTGTTAAAGATAACTGTTGGTATGTGAGGACAGATGGACTGACCCAACATTTCCTTATTCCAGTTGCAGGATTGTGTCTAAAGATAACTGTTGGTATGTGGGGTGCCATTGGGCTGACCTAACCATGAGCCATAAGCCTGTTATTATCCAATAAGGCTAGAAGTTACCCAAACCCTGCTAAAATTCCCCTATACCCTGTATAAAAGGCCTGCGAGCCAAGGTATCGGGGTCAGAGCCTTTTCCCTCCCACCCCAGCATGCTGGTTTACTTTTTCCCCGAAATAAAGTCTTGGTTTTCCATTCTTCGGTGTGTCTGGTGTGGATTCTTGAACCCTAACAGGCTGACCTAACCATGAGCTATAACTCTGCTATTATCCAATAAGGCTAGAAGTTAGCCAAACCCCACTAAAATTCCCCTAGACCCTGTATAAAAGGCCTGCGAGCCAAGATATCCGGGTCGGAGCCTTTTCCCTCCCACCCCAGCATGCTGGTTTAATTTTTCCTGAAATAAAGTCTTGGTTTTCCATCCTTCAGTGTGTCTGGTGTGGATTTTCCGACCCTAAAAGATCAAGAGATAACCCAAGAGATTAGCAAATGAACTTCAGAGGTTTGCGTGTCACCAAAGCATGGTTCAAATTGGATGTATACCCCTGCAACAAAAGTGTAAAATAATTTTGTGTGCTCTTCATCAAATATTAACCAATAATGTAGCTCCTATCTGAGAGGTCAACAACAATATTTTCCTTATTACGTGTATATATGTATGTATGTATGTATGTGTGCATATGTGTGTATATGTGTTTATGTCCTAATGTTAACAAGTCTTACAAATTGTTGATGTAAGGTAATACTGTTTTTAAAATTTTTAATGCATATGAGTGTACTGTCTGCATGTAGGTAGGTACACCCAGTCGTGCAATGCCGTGGAGGTCAGAAGAGGGTGTTGGATTCCCCTCGAACTGGAGTTAAAGATGGTTCTCAGCCACCATGTGGGTGCGGTGTTATGCCCAGATCACTGGGACCACCAAAAGACCACCAGACACGCGGCTCTGATGTAAATACAAAGAGTCTTAATTCAAGCTCGAGCTTGGACGGCTACCCTTCTGAGCTACCCTTCTGACTCAGAAGGCTGGGAGAAGTGGTTCTGTAGCTGGGGGAAGGGAGGGATATTTTTATTTTTTTATTATTTTATTTTTTATTTGTTTTTTATGTGTATGAATGTATTGTCTGCATGCAGGTTTGTGCACCCGTGTCGTGCGATGCCATGGATGGTTCTCAGCCGCCATGTGGGTGCTGGGGATTGAACCCGGGTCCTCTGCAAGAGCAGTTAGTGCTCTTAACCACTAGGCCATCTCTCTAGCCCCCAGGGGAGGGATATTTTAAAGGAACCTGGTCTAGGGGAATTTTTCTTTATTGGTTCAGACCAGAACTGTTTCCCAAGCCTCCAGTGTATCTGGTAGACTTCAGCCTGGGGGAAAGTGAATGCTTAACCTTTGTCCAGAATAGAAATCTGGAATTAACTTTTTTTTTTTTTTTTGTCTTTTAGAGACAGGGTCTCCCTTTGCTCCAGCTTTCCTGGAACTCACTCTGTACACCAAGCTGGCCTTGAACTCACAAAGATCCGCCTGCCTCTGCCTCCCAAGTGCTAGGATTAAAGGCGTGTGCCACCACACCCGCCTGGAATTAACTCTTATCTCCTCACTGGGAATCGAACCCGGGTCCTCTGCGAGAGCAGTCGGCGCTCTTAACCACTGAGCCATCTCTCCAACCCCATATGGTAATACCTGCCTCTGAGAGAAAGATGGGCTCCTTTCTTTTCAAGACACAGAGTTACAATTAATCAGTCAAATATGATTCAATTTCAACAAAATACAAGCTAGAGAGGAAGTAACAAATAGGCATTCCTTTTTTGTTGTGTTGTTGTTGCCTGGAACTCATTCTGTAGACCAGGCTGGCCTTGAACTCACAGTGATCGCCTCTCTTTGCCTCCCCAGTGCTAGGATTAAAGGCATGTGCCAACATGCTCAACTTAAAGACAGTTCTTAGCTGCCATGTGGGTGCTGGGAATGGAACCCAGGTCCTCTGCAAGAGCAGTCAGTGCTCTTAACTGCGGAGCCATCTCTCCAGCCCCCAGACAGGCATTCTTTTTTTTTTTTAATTTTTTAAATTTTATTTTTTATGTGTATGAATGTACTGTCTGCATGTAGGTTTGTGCAGCAGAGGTCAGAAGAGAGTGTCGGATTCGCTCTTAACTGCTAGGCCATCTCTCCAGCCCCAGACAGGCATTCTTGAGAAGCATTATGTTCCAAGACACATGGGAGGTGGGTGAGGCTGGGGATGTAAGGTAGGCATTCATCCTTGCCATCAGGAAGTGAAAATATCTGAGGACTCTTGAAATGGCAAAATGGCTGAAGTTGTTTTTCTGAACAGAAAAGTCAGAGTGCCAAAAATGAATGGAACAGTTTCCTAGTGTGCCACTCAGCCAGGTGTTGCAACTCCTCAGTGCTGGAGGAGAGGGTTCTCTGCTACCTGCCCAGTGGCTAAACATTGTAAGATTGTAGAATGAGTTCTGCTACATCCTATAAAAATTGAATTTGGCTGGGGGTGGTAGTGCATGCCTTTAATCCCAGCACTTGGGAGGCAGAGGCAGGTGGATCTCTGTGAGTTCAAGGCCAGCCTGGTCTACAGAGTGAGCTCCAGGATAGCTGGGACTAAAGGGAGACCCTGTCTCAAAAAGACCAAAAAAAAAAAAAAATTGAATTTGACAGAATTTGATGTTCAAATGTTCCAAAAAAGATCCACACTGGCAAGTCTTCCACTTCGCCCTGGGCCTAGCCACTCACTTTTCTCTCAGGGCCAATCACTATGCTGGGCCTTGTTTTCTTCATAGAACTGTTACTGTATATGACAGACATGCACATCTGTTTACATAGTGGCATATAACACATGTCCTGCACTTTGTTTTTGTTTTTTTTATTTTTTTTATTTATTTTTTATGTGTATGAATGCACTATCTGTATGTAGGTCTGTGCACCCATGTTGTGCAATGCCTCGGAAGTCAGAAGAGGGTGTTCAATTCCCCTGGGACTGGAGTCAAAGATGGTTCTCAGCCACCGTGTGGGTGCTGGGGATGGAACCCAGGTCCTCTGCAAGAGCAGTTGGCACTCTTAACCACCAGGCCATCTCTCCAGCCCATGTCCTGCACTTTGATTTTTCACCATGATCATGAAGAAACAATCTATATCTCTGCATAAAAAAGCTTCTGCATTTTGCATAATTTCAGATCTCTTTATGGGTTTGTCAAAAACCCCTTCCAGTGTTCACTGGGAGATGTGGAAGTCATTTCTGATCCCCACTCTGTTTGCCTCATCACTGCTGCACTCAACTGCCTTTCACTGGGCCAGAGTTCAGTTGATACCTGCCCATTTCTACATGTGCAGTGTTAATCTCAAGAAATTCACTCCCTGGATGAAAATACATATAAATGTAATTTTTCAGTGGTTAGTAATTAAATCCAGAGCCTTTGCACACTCAACCAGCATTCTACCCTTGACCTACTTTTCTCACTCAATTTGTGAACTTAAAACAAGAATCACCAAATAACCCTCCAAAGAGGCTGTCTCCACTTATATGCACAGTCATAATATTTGGAAGGTATCATTTTCTTAAGCTCCTTTAACACAGAGTAGGCTCCATTTTTTAAAATCTTTGCCAGATGTGGTAGCTCACACCTATAATCTCAGCACTCAGAAGCAAGAGGTTGGAGAGTCCTAAACCAACATGGGCTACTGAGATGGGTTAGCAAGTAAAGGTGCTTGTGGCTCAAGCTTGAGGAATCCTGTAACTCACAAGGAAAGGAGATAACCAACCCCTGGAAGTTGTCCTCTAACTTCTCTATGTGTGCCATGGCATGTACGCATCTACACACATGCACATCATACACACTAGTAATAATGAAAATAAATAAAAGTCCTTGTGTTTTGCTTATTAGAGTGAACAATGGATTATTTGTTTGTTTGTTTATTTATTTTTTTTTTTTGGTCGTTTTGAGGCAGGGTTGCTCTGTAGCCCTAGCTGGCCTGGAACTCACTCTGTAGACCAGGTTGACTTTGAACTCACAAAGATCCGCCTGCCTCTGCCTCCCAAGTGCTAGGATTAAAGGCGTGCACCACCATGCCCAGCGGTCATGGTGTTTTATCACAGCAACAGAAAAGTAACTAATCTATGACTCAGCAAATATTAAGTCATCCTGGTAGCACACACTTGTAATCCCAGCACTTGGAAGACAGCAGCAGGAGGATAAAAAGTTCAAGGTAAGCCGGGCGTGGTGGCCAAATGCTAGCACTTGGGAGGCAGAGGCAGGCGGATCTTTGTGGGTTCAAGGCCAGCCTGGTCTACAGAGTGAGTTCCAGGACAGTTGGGAGTACAGGGAGACCCTGTCTCGAAAAGACCAACAAAACAAAACAAAACAAAACAAAAAACCAAAAAACCAGGTACCAGAGGGGCTGTTTATTTTCTCCTATAAAACAGCATATCCACAATCACATCTGTGCCTAAAATCATTATCTTATTAAGTCTGTGATTATCTACAGTCATTTCTCAAGATCTATCTACCTCTAGTATTGGCCGACCTCTCAAATTAAATGGGAAAGTGATAGGAATAACCATCCTGATAGTTTTTTTTGGGGGGGGCAAGATGCTGTCACCTGGCTTCCTCCTTCAAGTCTTCTTGCATATATGCTGTCTAGACTCCTGAGAGTTCTCCTTGGTGAGGGCTTTCAAATCTTCCTCGTAAGCTTTCATTTTCTAGGTTTTGTACTTCACCAGGGGTTATGGAGGATTTCATTTTGTGATGCCATCATGACAGATTTGATTACTGAAAAGCTCTTATGCGGATGAAGGTAAGCTAGAAAGTAGGTACCATACTCTCCATTTGTTTAGGTCTGGAAAACCACCAGCACCAGAAGCACAGCTGTGACCCAGAATCATCATCTGCTTGGCGAGTCTGCCTCTTCCAAAAGGAGAGCCTCGGAGTTGTCAGTCTNAGCAGTTAGGAATCCTGGTCTGCCTTGGGAGGAGGTTCTTTAGGCTTGGGGATTTCTGAGCACTCTGGAGTGCACACGTGGCAACACTTCCTCTTTCCTAGAGGCCAATTTTTCGGGTCTGGCACCTGGATCAGGGGGTGCTGCATGGCTTCCAGGGGCACATTATAGGCTTTTGCCTCCAAGGAGCAAGGGAGAGGCAGTCTGGAGCCAGCTTTTTGGGGCTCTGTTTTATGTTTCTGCAGATTTTTGAGCCTGTTTCCCTCCTCCCTCCCTTCCTCCTCGTGGGAGGAAAAGGGACCCTCTCTGGGTCTGCTACCCTCCTTGCTGATCTGGCTGGGCAGAACTGCGTGTTTATGTTGAGGAAGGGTTATTCAAGGTAATAAAAGGATATAAAAAAAGAGAAAATGTTTTAAAATGTATTTTAGTAAGGATTTATGTGAAGGTGATGAAAAAGTATGCAAGTGATAAAAGTCTGAGGAGGTTTTGTTGTGACAGGTAAAAAGGACAGTATATAAATAAACAAATTTGTAAGGTTCAGTCAACTAGTTTAAAAAACAAATGTGGGCTGGAGAGATAGCCTAGTCGGTTAAGAGCACCAATGCTCTTGCAGAGGAACCCGGTGTTGATTCCCAGCACCCACAGGCGGCTGAGAACCGTCTGTAACTCAATTCTAGGAGAACTCCAGTTCCAGGGGGAATCCGACAACCCTCTTCTGACCTCTGTGGCATTGCACGTACATGGGTGCACAGACCTACATGCAGACAGTACATTCATACACATAAAAAAATAATAAATAAATAAAAATTTAAAAAAAAAAATCAAATGTATATCTAGTCAAGGTTTGTTTAAGAGGTGTTCAGTTTTTGTCCAACCTTTATATGCATATCACATGGCACTCTCAAGGTTTAGTAAAATGATAAAATACCTGTATTAAGTTAAATTGGTATAAATACTCAAGCTGGTTTACTAGGGCCTGAATAGGATTGTGAATATACAGAGTTGTTAATTTTCAGTCCCTCCTAGCTTGAACCTGACTCCCTGTTACAGGTTTAGCTTAAATGGGCACAGAAAATGGTGGGTTACCTATGCTACTGAAAACATGTACTTTATGTTTCTTGCAAGATTTGCTATTTGATATTTCTTTAACCATACCAGATAATTTGGCTTAAAAAAGCTAGTGTTTTCTTCCTGAACCAGCTGCATGACAGTCCAGAAGAAGACAGTTTGGATGGGCTTGGTAATCCTTATCAGTTTATTTCCTGTCTTCTGGTATGTGTTACAAATCCGTCTTTTTGGGAAGAAAACTATAACATGTCATGGTAAAGGGTCTGAAAAGAAAGGATTGTCCCCATTTGTAGTTAACTGTAGTGAACCGTTTCACATTTATAAATAAGCCTGAAATTGTTTAATTTGATCTTGTGGGTTTTGCCTGCTTAACGTATGGTTTTAAGTCCTCTCCAGTCAGTATTATACAAGGCTGCTTGAACTTTTCCAAGCCTTATCTAGAATATATAAAGTAATTAAAGGTTTAGCCTGGTGTAACTTAGCTTTCTGGGTGGATACTACCATACTTAAATGCCCCTACCAATTCGGCTGAGGGACCTAAAGGAACGATTTTTTCCTTGCCCTCTGAGGTCAACCAGTCCAGGGAACTATGTCTGGGGGCGTCTCTTGAAATGTCCTGCAATTGTGAGTCACCAGTCCTCCTAGCCAGGGAGGTCTTGGAGACCTTACTACAGGACTCTAGCCGTGTCCAGTCTGTTAAAGAGGAAAGAACTTCAAAAGGGAAGCTGGTCTAGCAAGACCTGTCTGTGTCCTCGTGTGGATGGAACTGGTGATTGAAAAGCCGAGAGGAACCAGAGGCTCTCCCCCAAAGGTCTGAGTGGCCCCTGAGGACCAGATCCTCAACTGACCTTGAGAAACAAAGTTGGTTAGTCTGGGCTTAACTGTATGGACTTAGACACCCAGAGGAAGAGTATAACCAAAATAAAGTAATCATTATATTTTCTTTAAAGTCTGAAAGATTGTCCTCCAACACTAGATTTTAAGTCATTAAAGAGATCTGTTGTTACCAAATAATAAAGTTTCACTCTTTCTGTTTAAGCAACACCTAAGAGAAACTCACACCATATCTATTAAAACTTTCTGGAAAGCGATCCTGAGTCCAACAACCATAGCCAAATGAACAAAAGGAGAAGCTCAATAAGGATGCTTCGGAACCCCCTCGTTGAGAAATTCTAAAAGGACTTTTAAGTTTGGACTATTTAACTCACCCTGTTATTTTCCTGTTCCTGTCTAAAAATGTACCTAGCTACTCTCACCTTCACAGGCACTCGGCTAAGGATTTTGTTCTCTCTAACTATAGCTATACCTTGTTTGGGTGTTCATTCCAGATAGATCCACTGAGCAGAAGAGTACCCCAGTGCCACCCTACCTCCTACGCCTCTTTTCAGCATGGAAGAAGTCAGAGCGGGTCATCCCAATTCCCTCTTGGCATTGGGGTAACCTCCTCAGAGGGTAATGTGATAAGTAGGAGCTAAAAATTGGCTAGGCAGTTTAGGGTCAAGACCCCCAAAAGGAGCCAGTTTCTTTCTCAGCTGAGAGCTGAAGATCTCTGATCTTCCAGTAAACTTATCTTCTGTTGCTCTGACTTGTGGACTCATGATCCTTAACTCACTTGTAGATTTATTAACCAGTGGGTAAATCCATTAAAATCATGGTACTCAGGACCAGGTATGGCCCCATATATGCCCCCCCCCGAGTAAGAAGATGATGGAGTCTAAGATTAGCCTCCCAGTATACAACTGAGGGGGGAATGTAAGAGAGGCCACACTGACTCCATTTTGAGTATAGCCACGATTTTAAGCAATACTGGACCTGCCCAATTCAGGGAAAAGTTGATTGCTCAAAGACAGTTGCTCAAGGCCTCAAGAACAGCTAAACTTAAACTTGTTAAAATAACTGTTGGTATGTGAGGAGCATGGACTGACCCAACATTTCCTTATTCCAGTTGCAGGATTGGTCTAAAGATAACTGTTGGTATGTGGGTGCCGTTGGGCTGACCTAACCATTAGCCATAAGCCTGTTATTATCCAATAAGGCTAGAAGTTACCCAAACCCGCTAAAATTCCCCTATACCCTGTATAAAAGGCCTGCGAGCCAAGTTATCGGGGTCCGAGGCCTTTTCCCTCCCACACCCAGCATGCTGGTTTACCTTTTTCCCCGAAATAAAGTCTTGGTTTTCCATTCTTCGGTTGTGTCTTGGTGTGGATTCTTGAACCCTAACGGCTACCCTAACCATGAGCTATAAACTCTGCTATTATCCAATAAGGCTAGAAGTTACCCAAACCCCACTAAAATTCCCCTAGACCCTGTATAAAAGGCCTGCGAGCCAAGATATCGGGGTCGGAGCCTTTTCCCTCCCACCCCAGCATGCTGGTTTACTTTTTCCTGAAATAAAGTCTTGGTTTTCCATCCTTCAGTGTGTCTGGTGTGGATTTTCCGACCCTAAAAGATCAAGAGATAACCCAAGAGATTAGCAAATGAACTTCAGAGGTTTGCGTGTCACCAAAGCATGGTTCAAATTGGATGTATACCCCTGCAACAAAAGTGTTAAATAATTTTGTGTTGTCTTCATCAAATATTAACCAATAATGTACCTCCTATCTGAGAGGTCAACTAACAATATTTTCCTTATTACGTGTATTATGTGTGTAGTGTGTGTATGTGTGCATTATGTGTTATATTGTGTTAACTTAATGTTAACAAGTCTTACAAATTGTTGATGTAAGGTAATACTGCTTTTTAAAATTTTAATGCATATGAGTGTACTGTCATGCATGTAGGTAGGTACACCCAGTCGTGCAATGCCGTGGAGGTCAGAAGGGTGTTGGATTCCCCTGAACTGGAGTTAAAATGGTTTCTAGCCACCATGTGGGTGCTGGGTGTTTATGCCCAGATCACTGGGACCACCAAAAGACCACCAGACACGCGGCTCGATGTAAATACAAAAGTCTTAATTCAAGCTCGAGCTTGGACGGCTACCCTTCTGAGCTACCCTTCTGACTCAGAAGGCTGGGAGAAGTGGTTCTGTAGCTGGGGGAAGGGAGGGATATTTTTATTTTTTTATATTTTATTTTTATTTTTTTTATGTGTATGAATGTATTGTCTGCATGGCAGGTTTGTGCACCCTGTTCGTGCGAGCCAAGGTGGTTCTCAGCCGCCATGTGGGTGCTGGGATTGAACCCGGGTCTCTGCAAGAGCAGTTAGTGCTCTTAACCACTAGGCCATTCTCTCTAGCCCCCAGGGGAGGGATATTTTAAAGGAACCTGGTCTAGGGGAATTTTTCTTTATTGGTTCAGACCTGTTTCCCAAGACCTAGATGTATCTGGTAGACTTCAGCCTGGGGGAAAGTGAATGCTTAACCTTTGTCCAGAATAGAAATCGGAATTAACTTTTTTTTTTTTTTTGTCTTTTGAGACGGGTCTCCCTTTGCTCCGCTTTCCTGGAACTCACTCTGTACACCAAGCTGGCCTTGAACTCACAAAGATCCGCCTGCCTCTGCCTCCCAGTGCTAGGATTAAAGGCGTGTGCCACCACACCGCCTGGAATTAACTCTTATCTCCTCACTGGGAATCGAACCGGGTCCTCTGCGAGAGCAGTGGCGCTCTTAACCACTGAGCCATCTCCAACCCCATATGGTATACCTGCCTCTGAGAGAAAGATGGGCTCCTTTCTTTTCAAGACACAGAGTTACAATTAATCAGTCAAATATGATTCAATTTCAACAAAATACAAGCTAGAGAGGAGTAGTAACAATAGGCATTCCTTTTTGTTGTGTTGTTGTTGCCTGGAACTCATTCTGTAGACCAGGCTGGCCTTTGAACTCACATGATCGCCTCTCTTTGCCCCCCAGTGCTAGGATTAAAGGCATGTGCCAAACATGCTCAACTTAAAGACAGTTCTAGCTTGCCATGTGGGTGTCTGGGAATGGAACCCAGGTCTCTGCAAGACAGATCAGTGCTCTTAACTGCGGAGCCATCTCTCCAGCCCCCCGACAGGCATCTTTTTTTTTTTAATTTTTTAAATTTATTTTTTATGTGTATATGAATGTACTGTCTGCATGTGTTGTGCACGCAGAGTCACGAAGAGAGTGTCGGATTCGCTCTTAACTGCTAGGCCATCTCTCCAGCCCCAGACAGGCATTCTTGAGAAGCATTATGTTCCAAGACACATGGGAGGTGGGTGAGGCTGGGGATGTAAGGTAGGCATTCATCCTTGCCATCAGGAAGTGAAAATATCTGAGGACTCTTGAAATGGCAAAATGGCTGAAGTTGTTTTTCTGAACAGAAAAGTCAGAGTGCCAAAAATGAATGGAACAGTTTCCTAGTGTGCCACTCAGCCAGGTGTTGCAACTCCTCAGTGCTGGAGGAGAGGGTTCTCTGCTACCTGCCCAGTGGCTAAACATTGTAAGATTGTAGAATGAGTTCTGCTACATCCTATAAAAATTGAATTTGTGATCGTGGTGGGTGGTAGGCATTGCCTTTTAATCCCAGCACTTGGGAGGCAGAGGCAGGTGGATCTCTGTGAGTTCAAGGCCAGCCTGTTCTACACGAGTGAGCTCCAGGATAGCTGGGACTAAAGGGAGACCCTGTCTCAAAAAGACCAAAAAAAAAAAAAATTGATTTGACAGAATTTGATTTCAATGTTCCAAAAAAGATCCACACTGGCAAGTCTTCCACTTCGCCCTGGGCCTAGCCACTCACTTTTTCTCAGGGCCAATCACTATGCTGGGCCTTGTTTTCTTCATAGAACTGTTACTGTATATGACAGACATGCACATCTGTTCATAGTGGCATAAAACCATGTCCTGCACTTTGTTTTGTTTTTTTTATTTTTTTTATTTATTTTTTATGTTGTATTGAATGACTACTCTGTATGTAGGTCTGTGCACCCATGTTGTGCAATGCCTCGGAAGTAGAAAGAGGGTGTTCCAATTCCCCTGGGACTGGAGTCAAAGGATGGTTCTCAGCCACCGTGTGGGTGCTGGGGCTGGAACCCAGGTCCTCTGCAAGAGCAGTTGGCACTCTTAACCACCAGGCCATCTCTCCAGCCCATGTCCTGCACTTTGATTTTTCACCATGATCATGAAGAAACAATCTATATCTCTGCATAAAAAAGCTTCTGCATTTTGCATAATTTCAGATCTCTTTATGGGTTTGTCAAAAACCCCTTCCAGTGTTCACTGGGAGATGTGGAAGTCATTTCTGATCCCCACTCTGTTTGCCTCATCACTGCTGCACTCAACTGCCTTTCACTGGGCCAGAGTTCAGTTGATACCTGCCCATTTCTACATGTGCAGTGTTAATCTCAAGAAATTCACTCCCTGGATGAAAATACATATAAATGTAATTTTTCAGTGGTTAGTAATTAAATCCAGAGCCTTTGCACACTCAACCAGCATTCTACCCTTGACCTACTTTTCTCACTCAATTTGTGAACTTAAAACAAGAATCACCAAATAACCCTCCAAAGAGGCTGTCTCCACTTATATGCACAGTCATAATATTTGGAAGGTATCATTTTCTTAAGCTCCTTTAACACAGAGTAGGCTCCATTTTTTAAAATCTTTGCCAGTGTGTAGCTCACACCTATAATCTCAGCACTCAGAAGCAGAGGTTGGAGAGTCCTAAAACAACATGGGCTTCCTGAGATGGTTAGCAAGTAAAGGTGCTTGCTCAAGCTTGAGGATCCTTTAACTCACAAGGAAAGGAGATAACCAACCCCTGGAAGTTGTCCTCTAACTTTCCATGTGTGCCATGGCATGTACGCATCTACACACATGCACATCATAACACACTGATAATAATGAAAATAAATAAAAGTCCTTGTGTTTTGCTTATTAGAGTGAACAATGGATTATTTGTTTGTTTGTTTATTTATTTTTTTTTTTTGGTCGTTTTGAGGAGGAGTTTGCTCTGTGGCCTAGCTGGCCCTGGAACTCACTCTGTAGACCAGGTTGACTTTGAACTCACAAAGTCCGCCTGCCTCTGCCTCCCAAGTGCTAGGATTAAAGGCGTGCACCACCATGCCCAGCGGTCATGGTGTTTTATCACAGCAACAGAAAAGTAATCAATCTATGACTCAGCAAATATTAAGTCATCCTGGTAGCACACACTTGTAATCCCAGCCCTTGGAAGCCCGCAGCAGGAGTAATAAACGTTCAAGGTAAAGCCGGGCGTGGTGGCCAATGCTAGCACTTGGGAGGCAGAGGCAGGCGGATCTTTGTGGGTTCAGCCAGCCTGGTCTACAGAGTGAGTTCCAGGACAGTGGGAGTACAGGGGGACCCTGTCTCGAAAAGACCAAAAAAAAAAAAAAAAAAGTCAAGGTCATCCTCACTCTATAGCAGTTCAAGGTCACTATGGGCTACATGAGACCCTCTCAAAACAAACATCCCTCTGAAAAAAAAAGTATTTATTCATTTATATGCTGACAGGGCTCTCTTATAGGGTTATAGAAGTGAATGAAACCAATCCAATTCTCACCTCATCAGCAAAACAGAAATACATTTTGAACGGTGAATTCAATAATTCATATAAACAATATTTTTGTCCCAACCTTTGCAGTTGAAGTTCCCAGATCATCAAAATTATTTTTCATCTCCTTAGAGCAAGGAAGGCTCTTTATACTTTAGGCTCAGAATCACCTTGAAATCCTGCTAAAACCCAGATATTTGGGTCTTACTATTTTGCCCTATCTGTGGTCTTTGTGGAGCCCAGGAACTAGCCCATCTCCACACCTAGAGCTGCTGTGGCTGCTGAAGGTCTGAACATTTGGGACTACTGTCACAGTGAACTTACTGCTCTAGCTGAGGACCAAGTTGCCAAAGCAGGCCTTCAACTTGTAGTCTTCCTGCCTCAGCTAAGTAGCTGGGACGCATGCCTGTAGCACCAGGCTAGCCTATTGCTTTGTCCTTTAAGTGTGGGTTATTTTGTTTATTTATTTATTTATTTATTTATTTATTTATTTATTTATGCGTATGAGTGTTTTGCCTTTATGTATGTAAGTGTATCACATTTATATGTATCTCATGGAGGACAGAAGAGGGTGTTGGATCCCCCTGGAACTGGAGTTACAGATGGTTGTTAGCCATCTTAGTGAGTGCCAGGAATGGAACCTGGGTCCTCTGTAAAAGTAGCCAGTTCTTTTAACCACTGAGCCATCTCTCTATCCCCAAGATTAGGTGTTTGTTTTTTTAATTTTGTGTACTGGTCAAATTTTTATCACCATGAGAAACAAAATAATCAGGTTAATATGATGACAAGGGTTTATTTGGCTTACAGTTTTGGAGTTTTGAGTCTATGGTCATTTGACCTTGTTGCTTTGGGCTTGTGGCAGCCAGTACATCTGTTAGGAAACATGTGGCAAAAGGAAACTGCACCAGGTAGCTAGGAAGATAGAGAAAGAAAGGCACTGAATTCTGTGTCCCCTTCAAGGGCATAGTCCCATGACCTCACTTCCTCTCACTAGGCCTCACCTTTTAAAAGTTCTACCATCTCCCATAGGGTCATGAGCTGGCCAACCAGAATTCAACAAATGGCCCTTTCTATAGTATTTTGTGTAAACGGGACTAAAAGTGTGTGCACCATCATGCATGCCTAGTCCTGACTTTGAACTCTTTTTTTTTAATTTTTATTTATTTATTTATTTATCTTATGTGTATGAATGTACTGTTTGCATGAGGTCTGTGCACCCGTGTCGTGCAATGCCGCGGAGATCAGAAGAGGGTGTCGGATTCCCCTGGAACTGGAGTTCTCCTGGAATTGGAGTTACAGACGGTTCTCAGCCGCCATGTGGGTGCTGGGGATCGAACCCAAGTCCTCTGCAAGAGCAGTCGGCGCTCTTAACTGCTAGGCCATCTCTCCAGCCCCACTGACTTTGAACTCTTAATCCTCCTGCTTCTGGAGACCTCCCAAGTTCTGGAATTATAGGCACAACAGCTAGTTGTGTCTTACAGCTTTTGACTGAATTGCCATATATTTGCCTGTAGTAACTTACGTTTAGGCCAAGAAATGAATAATGTCCTCTGTTGCCATCTTAGGTTAACTTGGCACCATTCTCAACATTCCTTGACACTGCCTTATTTTATGTCGTGGACTGGGCTATGTCAGAAATTTCCTTGATTAATGTGCTTCACTTTCAACTTTCTAGCCTCCTGTGGAGCTCTGAACATTTCTACTTTCTGGCAGTGATCACAGCTGTGAATTGTCACTTGTCAGTCTGGTGGTTGCATGGTGTGGAGGGGTGTTTTCTGATCCTGAGCTTGGGGGTGGGGCTTTGTCAGTGATGGCCCTTCCTCTTCAAGGCAGCCCCATATCACCTTGTGTCTTGGTTTCCTGTATGAGAGGCTTTCTTGCCTTCCCTGGTGAGCAGACATTCCCGCAGGCTTTCCTCAATGCTCAGGACTAATGCTTTTTCTTTTATGTGGTCTCAGTCAGGAAGAATTTTACCTTTTTTATGAGGGCAATAGTGGTTAGCTGCCATATTCCAGGGTCTGTTTTCTAGATAGGTTTTGTGCCTTTTAGCCTCAGGTGAGTAGTGTTCTCCAGGTATACTTTCTCAGGAGTCTCTTCCAGCCTTCAGTTTTCTGAACTCCTATGGCAGATGTGGATGAAAATTGTGAGTGGGCCTATGGCTTCTGAGAGTGTGTTCTCTAGCCACTCCATTTGGCCTCTAGCAATATGTTACAGATTTTTTTTTCCTGAATCCTTTTTTTTTTTTTTTTCGGTTTGTATTTTTGAGACAGGGTCTCCCTTTTAGTCCCAGCTGTCCTAGAGCTCACTCTGTAGACCAGGCTGGCCTTGAACCCACAGAGATCTGCCTTGCCTCTGCCTCCTGAGTGCTGGGATTAAAGATGGGCGCCACCACACCTGGCTCTGAATTCTCTTACCTGTGGGCACTGCACCTATGTCTCTTCTGCCTGTGCCTGGCCGTTTTGCCCTTCTCAAAGGCACTGCCTTCCTCGGTGTCAGGCTATTTTCTTCTCAGGGGCTCCATCAAAGTGTTATCTTATAAATGTCTCTTTTTGATGGATGGTGCTTCCAACTTTCCCTGATGAAAATAGGATGTGTATTCCAGGACAGCTGGGGTTACAGGGGGATCCTGTCTCGAAAGGACCTTCTCGCCCCCCCCCCCAAAAATAAGATGTGTAAGGAAATCATAAATGAAACAAAGACACATCCTTAAATTTCTTTAAATTATTTCATGCAAAATTTATTTAATTTTAAAAAATTAATTAATTTATTTTTATGTGTGAGTGTACTGTCTGCATGTAGGTTGGTGCACCCGTGTCATGCAATGCCTTGGAGGTCAGAAGAGGTCGTCGGATTCCCCTGGAACTGGAGTTAAAGATGGTTCTTAGCTGCCATGTGGGTGCTGGGAATTGAACCTATGTCCCCTGCAAGAGCAGTCGGCACTCCCAACCACTGAGTCATCTCTCCAGCCCTGCAAAATTTATTTTAATCATTAATTTGTGTGTGAGTGTGTGTGTGTGTGTGTATGTGTATATGTGTGTATATGTATGTGTGTGCATTGAGACAGAATCCCGCTTTGTATTCCTGGCTGGCCTTGAACTCACAAGAGATCTGCCTGCTTCCGCCTCCCAAGTGTTGAAATTAATGGCATGTGCCACCACACCTAGCCTTAATTTTCTGTTTTTGGAGACAGAGTCTCACCATGTAGTACTGGCTTAGAACTTCCCTGGGTAGACAAAGCTGGCTTTAAACTTGCAGTAATCTTCCTGCCNGGATCCAACACCCTCCTCTGTCTTCTGTGGACACAGCACCTGACATAAGTGCACTTACAGATATGCATGCATAATACTCATACACATAAAAATTAAAAATAAAAATTCTTTTTTTTTTTTTTGTCTTTTCTCGAGACAGGGTCTCCCTGTAGCCTCAGCTGTCCTGGAACTCTCTCTGTAGACCAGGCTGGCCTTGAACTCACAAAGATTCTCCGGTCTCTGCCTCCCGAGTGCTAGGATTAAAGGCATGCACCACCATGCCTGGCCATTCTTGTTTCTTTTCAATTGCTGTGACAAAACACTCTGACCAATACCAACTTAGAGAGGCAAGGGTTTATTTCTCTTACATCTCCCAGGTCACAGTTAATCACTTAGGGAATTCGGTAGGAACCTGGAGGCAGGAGCTGAAGCACAGGCCATGGAGGAGTGCTGCTTACTAGCTTGCTTCCCTGGACCATGTTCACCCTACTTTCTCACAGTACCAAACAAACTATTCAAGGGTGGCACTGCCCATAGTGGGCTGGTCCTCTCACATCATTTGCCAATCAAGAAAATACCCCATGGCCACAAGCCAGTCCAAAGGAGGAAATTCCCCAATTGAGGCTCCCTCAACCCATGTCTGTCAAGTTGGCACTAAAGCTATTCAGCATAGTATTCCAGTAGTCCCAGCTGGCCTGGAACTCACTATGCAAACCAGGCTGGCCTTGAACTCACAGAGCTCTGCCTGCCTCTGCCTCCTGAGTGCTGGGACTAAAGGCGTGTGCCATCACACGGGCCTAGTTTTGTTTTTTTGAAACAAGTTCTCACTGTATAGCTCAGCCTCCTGAGTGCTGCAATTATAGACATACATCATTACTCATGGCTTAAACCGGATTTTTAATTTTATGTTTTATTATTTCATTTCAGATTTCTCTTGTTTTAATTTTATTATTTTACATTTTATTTCATTTTAGGTTTCTTTTATTTGGGTCAGTTTGAGACGGGGTCTCTCTATAACCCTAGCTGGCCTGGAACTTGCTATGTAGACCAGGCTAGCCTCGATCTCAGAGAGATCTGCCTGATTCTGCCTTTTAGTGCTGGGATCAAAGGCATGAGCCACCATGTCCCGGGTTACTTTATTTTTGAGACAGGGTACCATGTATCCCAGACTGACCTATATATTGCTATATAGCCAGTAACGACCTTTAACTTCTGATCCTCTAACCTCCACCACCTTTTTGTGTGTGTGAGTTGGGCTGGAGAGATGACTCAGTGGTTAAGAGCACTGGTTGCTCTAGTAGAGGACCTGTGTTTGATTCCCAGCAACCAAATGGTGGCTAACACATGAAATAAAAATAATAAATTTGGGCTGGAGAGATGGCTCAGCAGTTAAGAGCACCTACTGCTCTTGCAGAAGACCCAGGTTTGATTCCCAGCACCCACATGGCAGCTAAGAACCATCTTTAACTCCAGTTCCAGGGGAATCCAATGTCCTTTTCTGACCTCCACAGCATTGCCTGACATGGGTGCACCAACCTACATGCAGACAGAACACTCATACACATAAAAATAAATAAATAAAAAAGATTTGATTCTGTTAACAAATAATAAATAAATAATAAAAATGTTTCAAAGAAGTGAGTTGAGGGGCTAGAGATTGTTCAGTTGGTAGAGTGCTTACCTGGCATTCAGAAATCCCTGGGTTCAATCCCCAAGAACCACACAAACCAGGCATAGTGGCATCTTCTTGTAATCCCAGCATTTGGACAGATAAACAGGTGAGGAATCTTTTAGAAACACCAGGCCAGTTTGTTCCAGCCACTTCTCACCAGTACATTGGATGCTTAAGGCCCTCAGAGTAACATTATGTTTTACATAATTGGTTCTTCCTATTCTTTTGTGTGTGTGTGTGCGTGCATATGTGTGCGTGTGTATAAGCACACATGTATTTGGGTATGCATATATATTATATATATATAAGCATATGTAAGTCTGAGTGTACGTGCATGAAGGCTAGAGGTCAGCCTTTTTTCTTTCTTGTCTTTTTGAGAAGGGTCTCCCTGTAGCCCCAACTGTACTGGAACTCACTATGTAGACCAGGCTGGCCTTAGAACTCACAGAGATCTACCTGCCTCTGCTTCCAGAGTGCTGGGATTAAGGGTGTGCACCACCATACTTGGCTCTGTCTGGTTTGGTGGTTTGTTTGTTTTGCCACAAATTAGGTTAAGTTGGCCAGCCATGAGTTTGAGGGATCCTCAGGTCTTGGCCTCAGTGCTAGGATTGCAAGCATGCATCACCAAAGCTTTTTTTTTTTGGTCTTTTGGAGACAGGGTCTCCCTGTAGCTCCAGCTGTCCTGAAGCTCACTCTGTAGATCAGGCTGGCCTTGAACTCACAAAGATCCGCCTGCCTCTGCCTCCCGATTGCTAGGATTAAAGGCATGCACCGCCATGCCCGGCTCAGCTTTTTTTTTTTTTTAATCATTCAGGCAGTTTTAATAAAGTCATATATAGGACTCCTCCTACATCTCCTCAATAGCCTCTTCCTTGTATTTCCCCTACTTTCCCACTTTTCAAGATTTGCCTTTCTGTTCCAGGATCTTTTTTCGGTCTTTGTCCAGCTTTAGCCTGGTGAATACCACCTTGCTGGGGTGAATGTCCACATGGACAGTTGTGCCATTAGCCTTTTCCCACTGCACCTGCTTGATGTAGATGATGTATTTCTTCCTATAAACCTGGACCACTTTGCCAATCTGCTGACCTCTGTAGTGCCCTGAACATCGTCATCCTTTCAAATGGGCAGAGACCAAACATTGTACTTCTGTCTCAGTTCTTTGGAAAGAGGGGAGGACATAATCTTCCTCTGAATGTGAGAAGATGCATTGAAATGCCTTTTGTGGTTCTCGCTTCGGTCAGAAGTCACAAAGGGATTGAACTTCATTTTGGTGGTTGCTGCTTCAGTGATGGCCACAAAAGGGAAGAGCCACCAAAGCTTTTTAAGTGGGTTCTGCAAATGGAACTTGGGTCCTCAGGCTGGCATGGCAGGCAAATTACCAACTAAACCATCTCTGAATCCCCTTCCCTCATCTTTTTAGGCTAAACGGTAATGATTTAGGAGTGTGTGCAGCTTCCATGACCACCTGTTTACCCCCAGTGATGCTTTTATGTTGGTAGGTATCCACTCCTGCTCTTGTCTCTAAGAAGTATTTGACACAGAGATAAAGACCAAATCAGTCCGAATTAAAAGTAAATAAAGGCAGGCAATTTATTCTAGGAAATTCTCTCTCTCTCTCTCTCATCCATGGCCTCTAGGACCATGAGAAAGCGCTTACCTGAGAGGCGGGGAAAACCTTTTATGGGGGGAGGGGGGATTGTGACATGTTGGAATCTGGCCAATTAAGCCAGGTCGGGGGCTCAGATCTGGAGGTAGGTCTCAGGTCCAGAGGTCTCATGGGAATCTGGCCTGACCAGAAAAGAAAGGAGGGTCTTTCTGGTCTATGCCATTTTGGCTTTTTGCCCCAGCCTGACCTGACAGTCTCTCCAACCCAGCAGTTCCCCTCTCCATTCCTGACATCTCCATAACTGACCCATTGTTCAGGTTCAAAACTCTTGTTTTTTTATCTGGCAGATCAACCTTCAAAAACTGATTTGTATAGCAGAAGAAACTGACTGGTTCTAGGTATCTGCCACATGTGCCCTCAGTCCATTTTCTTTTTTTTTTTTTAATTTTTTATTTTTCTCTATGTGTATGAATGTACTGTCTGCATGCAGGTCTGTGCACCCTTGTTGTGAATCACCGCGGAGGTCAGAAGAGGGTGTCGGATTCCCCTGGAACTGGAGTTCTCCTGGAATTGGAGTTTCAGACGGTTCTCAGCTGCCATGTAGGTGCTGGGGATTAAACCCGGGTCCTCTGCAAGAGCAGTCGGTGCTCTTAACCGTTAGGCCATCTCTCCAGCCCCCCTCAGTCCATTTTCAACAGCCAACTCAGGTCCTGTGGTCCCTTCCCAGGCTTAAGTCCCATCTTGAAAGAAGGTCAAACTTTTTACAATGCTTTAAAAAGGCCCCAGCAACCCCTGTTCTTCCCCTCTCCTCCCACTTCCCCACTGCATATCTTAATAACTTGCATTTGGTTTTTGTGTCTTTTTTGTTTTTGTAGTGCTGTGGATGGAACCAAAGGCCTCATGCATGCTAGGCAAGCACTCTCCATTGAACTGCATCCCAGCCCTAACTTGCAGTTCTTTATATTTCTCACAGCAATTACCATATATCATCCAATATGCCACATTTTGCTTATGCATGGCTCTCTGTTCTCACTAGACCATACTGAATAAACACAGACATTTTCCCCATTTCTGTTTTGGTTTTCACTGGTATGTCCCGGCCCAGGAATGGTGCCTGACACATATGAATCCAACCAAGTATGCTGAATGAAGATCTTTGTGTACATAATTCTCAACATCTTGTTAACTTTTGTACAATAGTTACAGTAATTTCTATTTTTTTCATCGTAGTCCCACAGCAGCCCTATGAGAGAGGCAGAGTATGTTATGATCTTTGACAGATGAAAATTTGTTGTACCACTGACAGTGATCTTATCATATGTCAAAACTGTGGTACAATCTAGCTTCCCTCTTTTCTTTTTTCAACTGGATCTGACACTGTAGCTCAGACTGGCCTGGAACTCACTGCAGTTCTTTTACCTCAGCCTCCCAAGTGCTGAGAGCATGAACATCAGCAGCCCTGCCCAGTGCTCTCAGACTTAGTACAGAGATCTTTTGAAAGACCAGAGGTCAGAACATTTTGCCTACTCCCTGGCTTTTCTTTTCTTTTTTCTTTCTTTTCTTTTCTTTTCTTTTTCTTTTCCTTTCCTTCTTTCTTTTCTCTCTCTCTCTCTCTCTCTCTCTCTCTCTCTTCATCCCCCCTTCTCTTTCTTTGTCTTTTTTTTTTAGGGGGTTTATTTTTGAGACAGGGTCTCTCTTTAGTCTCAGCTGGCCTGGAGCTCACTCTGTAGACCAGGCTGGTCTTGAACTCAAAGAGATTCCCAGCACCCACATGGCGGCTAAGAACTGTGTTTAACTCCAGTTCCAGGGAAATCCAACACCCTCTTCTGATCCACGGCATTGCATGACACAGGTGCACCAACCTACATGCAGACAGTACACTCATACACATAAAAATATAATAATTGTAAAAAAATTTTTAAAAGATTTCAATTCTCTTGGAAGATGAATGAAGAAGTCATGGATGGGATGGACTTCAGTGATGGGATTTGTGCTGAGAGATCTGGTGGTAGGGAGGGCTGCTCTGTGAGAGAAACAAGTGAGGCACTTCTGATACAGTCAGGCTGGAACCCTTCCACTGCACAGGGGGGGCTGGCCGTGGAGACGGGTGTTTTGTTGAAGTGTTTTCTTCTGCATTTGTTCTCTTCTCTCTTGCATCTTTCTAGCTAAATTTTCTCTACAACATGCAAAGTGGCCCTTTGGCTGCCAGCACAATAGTACCACCTACTGGCCAGGGAGGCAGATGACTGTGAATCTTGGAAAACTGAAGTGTTTTACTCTTTGTCCTAAGCGTGACTCTGGGTGTGGCTCTACCCTCCACAGGTCCACTTCCGGCTGGGTGACCTTTAGTCACTGCTAGGCAATCTCTGCAAGGTGATTTCAAACCCGTCTCAGTGTCGGGTTAGATCTTCTATGTGTATGCCTGGGGTAGTGCTGGAAATTCAGCACTGTTATGCTACTGCAATGCACGTAACTATCCTCTTTCTTTTCTTTTTGGTCTTTTCGAGACAGGGTCTCCCTGTTGCCCCAGCTGTCCTGGAACTCACTCTGTAGACCAGGCTGGCCTTGAACTCACAAAGATCCACCTGCTCTGCCTCCCAAGTGCTAGGATTAAAGGCGTGCACCACCATGCCCGGCTAACTATCCTCTTTCTGATGCCATAGATGAATACTTTGCTAGCTGAAATGAGGATTGAAAAATAGTAAGATTTAACTGAAATACTGTGTGTGCATTTACATTGACGATGCCTGTGCACAGCCATGTGTGCTTATTCTAGTTGGGACAACGGCAGCTAGCTACTGAAGGAGCTTCCTCATAGACTCTCCCAGTTTCTCCTTTGCCTACTTCCTGTTCACCCACCTCAATTCTTAGTGATCACTCCTAGGAAGTGTGTGGATGTACTAGTGTTGCTTTTACCCGAAACATCCTAGACTAGCCGGTTTCCATCGAGGAAGGGCCGCTCCTCTTCTGTGGGCCTCAGTCCCTCTAACTCTGGTTCAAGTACTAAAGATCATCCTTGGTCAGGACTTGCAAGCTTCACACACAACAGCAGATCCCTTAGCCCTTTCCAAGGATCTCATGAGCATGCCAAGTGGGTCTTACAAAGGGAGAAACTGAGGTGCAATAGCATGCCTTGACTGGTTTTCCAGCTCTCCTTTAATTCGGCACGAAAATTCGTTTGGTCAGTTTTTATTGCAATCAGCACCGCAGAGTATGGGGGTCGACCCCGTACTTTTGAGCAAAGGAGGGTAGAGGTTTTTGACCATCTCCCCCATCCGGTTTGTATAGTGGTCTTCCTAGGATCAACTCTGGGTCTTTCTCGTCAGTAAAGTCGTGTTAGGAACGGGGCCGTTAGCCTCAGTCAGTCCTCACCGTCACCCTCACCCAGCGTCAAATTCTGCTCCACTCTAGTTGTCACGCTCTGGTGCACTCTAACGCCAAGGCAGAAATGCCACTACCACTATGGCTGCTAGACTCTGCCATTAGCGCCACCACCAAGATGGTGGCAGAGCAAAAGCCAGCCTCGAGGGTGTCGTCATCATACCACTAGCCAATGAGCGCACGCGTCTGGCCGCCGCCAATGGAAAGGCAGCGCGGGCTGCTGTGCCGGAGTGTGCGGGTGTTTCAGTCACCATGTCGGGCTCCGGAGCCCCGGATGCATTATTCTGCGTGGGGCAGGGCCCCCGAAGGACGTGGACCGAGCTCCTGGGTAGGTGGACCTCCTGCCCGCCCATACTCCAGGACCCTCGGGCCCCTGCCTGGCGCAGCCCTGACACTCGCAGGCTCCAGGTCACCGAATCGAATCTGCTGTTCCTAGCGGATAGGAGATAGGTCCCGGGCTCTCACTGCAGACTCCCCTCCTTGGGCCCAGCCGCTCGCTGCAGGGGACTGTCTCCGGCAGTTCAGCGAGTCATGTCACCTTGTGATTTTCCATTTTATGTCACTAAGAGTGTTTTGCCTGCGTGGATGTATATGCACCACTTGCATGCAATGCCCTTGGAAGTCAGAAAAGCTCTTGGAACTGGAGTTAAGAATGGTTGTTAGCCGCCGGGTGGGTGCTGGGAACTGAATTGCAGCCAGTGCTGTAACCACTGAGCAATCTCTTTTAGGCCCACCTTGTAATTTTTTGAAATCGATTTTTCCCACTTAGCAGGTAGAGTTAAGAAGCAAAAATATAATCCTGAAAGGGAACAAAAGTTAAAGGATTCAGCCCTGCACCTCCTGAGATGCCACCAGAACATGAGTGACCTTTTGCTAGAGGTAAGAGGGAGTGTTTGGGCAGGTTGGGTCTTTGGAGCCCAGCTAGGGCATTATCTTCCTAACACCGTTGGAAAGCTCTTGTACCTGGTGAACATGGAACCTGGGGTGAAGAAAGCTGAAGGCATTTATATCTTCGGAAACAGTTGGGTAGTGAAGTTTAATAGTTCTTAAAAAGTTCTTTTGCCGGGCGTGGTGGCGCACGCCTTTACTCGGGAGGCAGAGGCAGGCGGATCTTTGTGAGTTCAAGGCCAGCCTGGTCTACAGAGTGAGTTCCAGGACAGCTGGAGCTACAGGGATACCCTGTCTCAAAAAAGACCAAAAAAAAAAAAAAAAAGTTATTGTTTAATATTATGTGCATGGGCGTTTTGCCTGCATGTATGTAGGTATGCCTGCCTCCTGTTCAGAAAGCCTGAGGAGGTGGGAAGAGGGTATCAGATCTCCTGGAACAGGACTTAGAGACAGTTGTTAGGTGCCATGTGAGTGTTGGGAACCAAACCCAGATCCTTTGCAAGAGCAGCCAGGGCTTGAAACTGCTGAGCCATCTCTCCAGCCCTGAAATTTAATAATGTGTGTGTGTGTGTGTGTGTGTGTGTGTGTGTGTGTGTATGTGTATGCACACATCTTTTTGAGGCAGGTTCTCCCTCTAGCCCCACCTGCCCTGGAACTTGCTGTGTAGCAGGCTAATTTTGATCTTATGGAAATTCACCTGCCTCTCTGCCTCCTGAGTGCTGGGATTAAAGCAATTTAATAATTCTTGGAAGGCTTTAGTAAATTCATTCTTTTTTTTTTTTTTTTTTGGTCTTTTTGAGACAGGGTCTCCCTGTAGCCTCAGCTGTCCTGGAACTCACTCTGTAGACCAGGCTGGCCTTGAGCTCACAAAGATCCGCCTGCCTCTGCCTCCCAAGTGCTAGGATTAAAGGTGTGCGCCACCATGCCCGGCAGTAAATTCATTCTTAAAAAAAAAATAATTCAGAGGGGCTAGAGAGATGTCTCATCAGTTAAGAGCACTGGCTAGTCTTGCAGAGGTCCAGGGTTTGGTTCCCAGCACCCACAAGGCAGCTAACAACCATTTATAACTCCAGTTCCGGGGAATCCAGTGCTCTCTTCCAACCTCCACAGGTACTGCAGGACATGAGTACACTTGCAGACATGTGGCAATACACTCATACACATGAAATAATAATAAATAAAAAAAGTCTGTTCACTCTGCAAGTTGCACACAGCTTGCATAGTGGAATGCAAGAACTTTGAAAGTGGAATTCTTTGTTTTGGTTTGTAGGTAGATGATTCACAATGTAAAAACTTGTATCTCAGCAAACTGATGGAGTGTGACAATGCTGAAGCCTACTTTGATCGTTCCGGTTCCTTCATGCGTGAGTTGTCATTATGCATTTTTAACTCACTAAGTTAGAGACTATTTCATAAAAAAAAAAAAAAAAAAATTTAATCAAATACTGGCTTTCCCCTTGTATGTGTTATCACTAGTTACAAAAGCTTTGTGGGTTTTTTTTCTTTTTTTTTTTGAGACAGGGTCTTCCTGTATGTAGCCCTAGGTGACCTGGAGCTTCCTATGTAAACCAGGCTGGCCTAAAACAGAGATCCATGCACCTCTGCCTCCAGCACTGAGATTAAAGGTCTGCACTACCATGCCTGGCTTACATAGGTTTTATGACTTTTTTTTTTTTTTTGGCTTATTTTGCTGCTTTTTTTCCCATTTTTTTCAGTTTTATGTATATGGGTATGGGCCTGAGTTTATGTATATTCACTGTGTGAGTGCAGAGGCCAGAAGATGGTTATCAGATCTCCCAGAACTGGTTTTATAGGTTATTGTCAGCCACCCAGTAGGGGTTCTGGGAACTGAACTCTGGTTCTTTGGAAGAGCACCAATTGCTCTTAAGCACTTTCTCCAGCCTTTTGCTGACTTTAAAAACATTGTATGTATTATTGTGGGGTGTGTGTGTGTGTGCATTATTGTGGGGGGTATGTGTGTGTGGAGGCCAGAATTGTGGAATTGATTTTTTTTTTTCCCTTCCACCTTTACATGGGTTCTGGGAATCAAATTCCTCTCATTAGGATGTGGAAAATGCTTTTATTTTCTGAGCTCCCCCCTCCCCCTGCCTTTATTTTGGAGAAAGGTCTCATGTATTCTAGGCTGGCCTAGAACTCCTTATATAGCTGAAGATGACCTTGAACTTCTTGACCTTCCTGGTTCTACCTCTTGAATGCTGGGATTACAGGTGTTCTTTACCATTGCTGTTTTTTTTTGTTGTTGTTGTTTTTGTTGTTGTTGTTGTTGTTTTTGGTCTTTTTGAGACAGGGTCTCCCTGTAGCTCTAGCTGTCCTGGAACTCACTCTGTAGACCAGGCTGGCCTTGAACTCACAGAGCTCTGCCTGCCTCTGCCTCTGCTGGGATTAAACGTGTGCACCATGCTCGGCCCATGCATACTGGACAAGCCTACTAACTAAGCTCCATTCCCAGCTCCCAGTGTAAAAACTGGTGGGGCTGGAGAGATGGCCCAGCGGATAAGAGCGCCGACTGCTCTTGCAGAGGATCAGGGTTTGATTCCCAGCACCCACATGGCGGCTGAGAACCACCTTTAACTCCAGTTCCAGGGGAATCCGACACCCTCTTCTGACCTCCAAGGCATTGCACAACATGGATGCAAAAACCTACATGCAGACAGTACATTCATACACATAAAAAAAAAAAGGAGGGTCCCCCCTCCCCCACAAAAAAAAAAGGGCTGGGTGTGGTGGCCCACGCCTTTAATCCCAGCACTCAGGAGGCAGAGGCACGCTACAGGGAGACCCTGTCTCAAAAAAATACCAAAAAAAAAACAAAAAACAAAAAACCAACAACTGGCTTCAGCACAAGGTACAGGCTATAGGAATCCAAGTTGCCCTTGGGAAACCATGGGGTATATATACTTCCTTCATGGCAGTTGGGTTGAACAGGCATGAAAACAGAAACATGTTTCTAGGTATTATTTTCTCTCCATTTTGAGAGAGTAAGATAAAGCTCTGGGGATATATCAAATACGTTGTTTTCATGTTCTTAACGTTTTACTCTACCATGACTTTTTTTTTTTTTTTAATCTTTTTGAGACAGGGTCTCCATTTAGTCCCAGCTGGTCTGGAGCTCACTCTCTAGACCAGGCTGGCCTTGAACTCAGAGAGATCTGCCTGCCTCTGCCTCCCAAGTGCTGGGATTTAAGGTGTGCACCACCACGCCCGGCCTAAGAAGGTTTTTATCCACCATGTAGGTGCTGGGAATCGAACCCGGGTCCTCTGTAAGAGCAGTCAGTGCTCTTAAATGCTGAGTCATCTCTCCAGCCCAACTTTTCAAAAATTGATATTAATGAATTATTTTATTTATTTATTTATTTTTTTGTCTTTTCGAGACAAGGTCTCCCTGTAGCCCCAGCTGTTGTGGAACTCACTCTGTAGACCAGGCTGGCCTTGAACTCACAAAGATCCACCTGCCTCTGCCTCCCGAGTGCTAGGACTAAAGGTGTGCACCACCACACCTGGCATGAATTAATTTTTATTATTTTTTATTTATTTAAATTCTTTTTTTGTCTTTTTAAGTCAGGGTCTCCCTGCCATTCACTATGTAGACCAGGCTGGCCTTAGTCTCAGATATTTGCTTACCTCTGCTTCCAGAGTACTGGGATTAAAAATGTGGCTACCACAACTAACTACTAATTTTTGATTAATTGTAATTTTTTATTGTTTATGTGTGTGCTTACATGTGTACATACATGTGTACTTTTGTGCTGTGGCTCTGGATGGAGGTCAGAGGACAACGTGTGGGAGTCAGTTCTCTTTTTTCACCAGGTAGGCTCCAGGGATTAAATTTCGGTCATCAAATTTGGCTGCAGGCACCTTTATCCTCTGAGCCATCTTGCCAACCCTCATTAAAAAAAATTTTTTGGGGGGGGCTGGAGAGATGGCCTAGCGGTTAAGAGCACCGACTGCTCTTGCAGAGGACCCGGGTTCGATCCCCAGCACCCACATGGCGGCTAAGAACCGTCTGTAACTCCAATTCCAGGGGAACTCCAGTTCCAGGGGAATCTGAGACCCTCTTCTGACCTCCGTGGCATTGCATGGCATGGGTGCACAGACCTACATGCAAACAGTACACTCATGAACACATATAAAAATAAATATAAAAAAAATTTTTTTAGTTACATGTATATGTGAATATATGCTGTGTGTGTGCAGGAGTCATGGAGGTCAGATAAGAGCATTGGATCAGGGGAGCTGGAATTACAGGTGGTTTTGTGCCACCTAGTGTGGGGGTTGGGAACTGAACTCCAGTCCTCTGCAAGAGTAGTACGTACTCATTCTTTTTTCTTTTATTTTATTTATCTTATTTCTGTATGTGTATGAATGTACTGTCTGCATGCAAGTTTGTGCACCCGTGACGTGCAATGCCGCGGAGGTCAGAAGAGGGTGTCGGATTCCCCTGGAACTGGAGTTCTCCTGGAATTGGAGTTTCAGACGGTTCTCGGCCGCCATGTGGGTGCTGGGGATCGAACCCGGGTCCTCTGCAAGAGCGGTTGGCGCTCTTAACTGCTAGGCCATCTCTCCAGCCCTCTTTTTTTTTTTTTTAAGGCGTGCGCCACCACGCCAGGCATTTATTTATTTCTGTATGTGTATCAATGTACTGTCTGCATGCAAGTCTGTGCACCCGTGTCGTGCAATGCCGCGGAGGTCAGAAGAGGGTCTCGGATTCCCCTGGAACTGGAGTTCTCCTGGAATGGGAGTTTCAGACGGTTCTCAGCCGCCATGTGGGTGCTGGGGATCGAACCCGGGTCCTCTGCAAGAGCAGTCGGTGCTCTTAACTGCTAGGTCATCTCTCCAGCCCCAGTAAGTACTCTTAACCACTGAGCCATCTCTCCAGCCTCCCTCATTACTTTTTAAAAGTTTATTATTATTTTTATTACTAATGACTAAACCTAGGATATTGTACATGTTAAGCAAGTTCTGCCACTGATCTATATCTTTCTAGTCTTTAAAAAGGTGTTTTTTAAAAAAAACCAGCAAGGTCTCACTATATAGTCATAGCTGGCCTGGAGCTTACTGTGTAGACCAGGCTGGCCTTGAACATGCAGAGATCCTCCTGCCTCTGCCTCCTGAGTGCTGGGATTAAAGGGTGTGCCACCACACCCAGCCCTCACTTTGGATTTCAGTTTGGGTCTTGCTAAATTATCCAGGCTAGCCTTGAATTTGCAATTTTCCTGCCTCCTCTTTCTTAGTAGCTGGGATTACAGGCTTGTTGCACCAGAACCAGCTCTGATTTATTTTCTTTTCTTTTTTTAATTAAAATTTATTTATTTATTATTTTTTTGTATGTAGGAGTGTACTGTCTGCATGTAGGTTGGTGCACCTGTGTCGTGCAATGCCGAGGAAGTCAGAAGAGGGCGTTGGATTCCCCTGGAACTGGAGTTAAAGAAGGTTCTTAGTCGCCATGTGGGTGCTGGGAATTGAACCCAGGTCCTCTGCAAGAGCAGTTGGTGCTCTTAACCGCTGAGCCATCTCTCCAGCCCCTCTCTTTTTTAATATTTTTTTATTTGATGTGTATATATGTATTGGCTACATGTATGTAAGTGCACCTGTGTCATGTAGTGACCATGGAGGTCAGAAGATAATATTAGATCCCTGGAACTGGAGTTAAGCATGGTTATAACTTCCACGTGAGTGCTGGGAACAGAACCCAGGTTCTCTGAAGGAACAGCCAGTGTTCTTAACCCCTGAACTGGAGTTCAGCATGGTTATGGCTTCCACAGAACCATCTCTCCATCTCCCAGCTCTGATTTTTTTTTTTTTGTAGTTTTGAGACAGGGTCTCCCTTTAGTCCTGGCTGGCCTGGAGCTCACTATGTACACCAGGCTGGCCTTAAACTCACAGAGATCTGCCTCTGCCTCCAGATGCTGCGATTAAAGGCATGCACCACCATGCCCAGCCTAACAACCACATGCCATGTGGTTGCTGGGAATCGAACCTGGGTCCTCTGCAAGAGCAGTCAGTGCTCTTAACCTCTGAGCCATCTCTCCAGCCCCCCCCCCCAGCTCTGATTTCTAACCCTGGATTTTGAAGCCTCTGTAATTGTATGTAGTTTCACTATGCATTGATGAGTGTTTTTAGAACCTTGAAGATGATAAGCATGTTATTATCACTTTCCTGTTTTTTCTTAAAAATTTAGTTTTGGAAGCGACATAAATCAGAAAATGATTTGTTTCTAGGCTGCCCAACACTTTAATGGTTACAGATCAGAGATTGGGTTAGGAACTTGGTGATAGCTGAGAGCCAGCTGTCCAGGCGCATGGTGTCGGGAGCCATATCCTGAGAGCCAGCTGTCCAGGCGCATGGTGTCGGGAGCCATATCCTGAGAGCCAGCTGTCCAGGCGCATGGTGTCGGGAGCCATATCCTGAGAGCCAGCTGTCCAGGCGCGTGGTGTCGGGAGCCATATCCTGAGAGCCAGCTGTCCAGGCGCGTGGTGTCGGGAGCCATATCCTGAGAGCCAGCTGTCCAGGCGCGTGGTGTCGGGAGCCATANAAAAAAAAAAGTTTAAAAAAAAAAAAAAAAAAAAGGGTTGTGCAACAATCATGCCCGGGCCATTACGGATTCTTGGTTGGTTTGGTTGTTTAATTTTTGGTTTTTTTTTTTTTGTTGGTCGCGGGTGAAGACAGGGTTCGCCTGTTGCCTAGCTGGGTGTGGAACTCGCTATTCCAGACCAGGATAGGACTGAAAACTCAGAGGAGCTGCCTACCGCTGGCTCTGATTGCTGGGATGAGAGGGGTGTACCACCACGCCCAGAAGAATTAGAGATTTTTTTTTTTTTTGTCTTTTTTTGAGACAAGGGTCTCCCTGTAACTCCAGCTGTCGGCGGAACTCAATCTGTAAACCAGGCTGGCCTTGAACGCACAAAGATCCACCTGCCTCTGCCTCCCGAGTGCTGGGAATAAAAGGCTGCACCACCACGCCCGAGCGGGAGAGAGAAGGTTTAACCGTTGCCATATACCCGAGTTGTAGCTTGTCTGCCTCTGGACGGCGTGTGTTTTTGTTTTTGTTTATTAATTTATTTATTTCTGTATGTGTAGAATGTAACTGTCGCATGCAAGTTTGTGCACACCCGTGGTCGTACAATGCCGCGGAGGCCAGAAAGAGAGAGGGGTTCGGATTCCCCTTGAACTGGAGTTCTCCTGGAATGGAGTTGTCAGACAGTTCTTGGCCGCCATGTAGGTGCGGGGGGGGATCGAACCCGGTCCTCTGCAGAGCAGTTGTGCATGAACCACTAGCCATCTCTCCAGCCCAGTGCTTGTTGAGTGATGAGTTGGTCATTCTGCTCCTAATCCAACTAACTCTGCCGCCATGAGGTGCGCTTGCCCTTTTGAACCGGACTAAATAAACTTTTTTTCTTTTTAAAAGAAAGAAAAAATGAAAATTAGAACATAAGAAAGTTATTTGTATGTTTTCATGTGTATGAGTGTACTGTCCTGCCAGGTAAGGGTGTGTGCAACACCGTGGCTGCAATGGGCCGCGGAGGTCAAAAGAAGGGCATCAGATCCCCTGGACTGGGAGTTAAAGACGGGTCTCTATCTCAGCTGCCATGTGGGTGCGTCGGTGCTGGGGATCGAACCCGGGTCCGCTGCAAGACCAGTCGGCCTCTTAAAAAAAAAAACCGCTAGGGCAGTCGCTCTTCTCTCGGCCCCTAAACTTTTCCTTTGTTTTTTTTTTTTTAAATTTTTTTTTAAAAGGTTATTTATTTATGTATTTTTGTAGTGTATGAAGGTACTGTCGGCATGCAGGTCGGTGCCCCATGTCGTGCAATGCCGCGGAGGTCGAAGAGGGTCTCGAGATTCCCCTGGAATGGAGTTCTCCTGAATTGGAGTTACAGACGGTTCTTAGCCGCCATGTGGGGGCTTGGGGATCGAACCTGGGGTCCTCTGCAGAGCATCGGTGCTCTTAACAGCTAGCTAGCTCTCCAGCCCCCAAACATTTTTTCCTTTTATAAGGTTCTTGTGGTCATGACTTTTCTATCACAGCATAGCAACTAATATGCTCTGTCATCCGAAAAAAATTTGGCCAGGGTTGGTGGTGCATACATTTAATTCTAGCATTGCTATATACATAAATGAACACATCATCATCACAAGATATGTATGAAGAAAACATCATAAGGACTTTCATCACAATTAATGTTCTCTTAGTAAAAAGGTCATATATTAGCAGTAAGATGGTTCAGCAGTAAGGTACTCTCGTCATCAAGCGGCTGAACTATCAGATTCAAACCCCAGATCCCATATGGTAGAAGAAGAAAACTCCCTCAACTTGTTCTCGGACCTGCTACACATATGCATAGTACATGTGCGTCCCCAACAAAATAATAGAATAGATAAATAAATGTAACAGCAACCAAAAAGTTTAAATAATACAGCTATGTAATTTTAAGTCATGTGATGTTAAAACAATGCAGAATGAATAATGAACTACCTTTCCAGCAGCTCTTGTAGGCTCACAACATTTTGTGTGTGAAGGTGCCATACAGCTTCAAGCAACAACGAGTTCTGAAGAAAATGACAGCGTTATGTCAACATGACGACACTGAAAACTAAGGTAGCGTCACAACACGACCTGAAGGGGTCGTGTCACAAGTTCACATTTGCACAACACTTACACCCCTTATGTACTGCATGGGCTTCTTCCTTCTCGTCTGACAGCTCCTCTTCCCAGTACCCGAAGTCACTTCCAATCCTATCTACACAATGACCCAGGCATCTTAAATTACTCCCTGGAAATTATGCTCTGACCTCCACATCCCCCCTCCCCCACACACTAAAGATAAATAAAACTTTTGTACCTAGCATGGTGGCAAGTCTTTAAACCTAGTTCAATTCTCAGTATATATATGGCAACTAACAACTGTCGATAACTGCAAATTGCCAGGTATCCTGACACCTTTGAACTCTGTGGGCACGGTTAACGCACAAGAGGACACTTATACGCACATTCATACACAATAAAAATTTTTTTAAAAAGTGTAAATGCGTCAAATAGAATTTACTAGTATAATTTGTTTTGTTTTTAGGAATAAAAAATGTTTCTGTAACCCAAGCTGACTTGGAACTTAATATGTAGCCAACAGTACCTTTGAACTCTGACCTTCATGCATCTACTTCCAGAGAGGCATAACCACTATGCGCAGTTTAGGAGGAGCTAGGATGGACTGAATTCATGACTTCATGCATGCTAACTGAGCTTTACACTGCAAGGCTTAGTACAAACTTTAAAATTTTATTTGTGTAGTCTACTTGCTCTGGAAAAGCCTTCTTAATAAAAAATACCCAAGACAGAGAGTATAATGTTTCTGTGATAATGTCTTTGATTTTTTTTTTTCTAGACAGAGTCTCACTATATAGCTCTAGTCGGCTTAGAACTCTATGTTGCCGGGCATGGTTGAGCACCCTTTAATCCGAGCACTTGGGAGGCAGAGGCAGGCGGACCGTTGTGAGTTCAACAAGGGCAGAAGTCTACAGAGCGAATTCCAGGACAGCTGGGGCTACAGGAGACCCTGTCCGAAAAGACCAAAAAAAAAAAAAAAAAAAAAAAAAACTATGTAAACCAGGCTAGCTTTGCATTCCCACAGATCTTCCCACCTTTACCTCTCAAGTGCTAGGATTACAGGTGTGTCCCATCATACCCACAAATATCACACAGTGCTGAATGTACTTTTTCTACCCTTGGGGGCACTTAACTAACCTCTTTTCTTAGGCTTTATAGTAAGATATTTGGCCAAATTCCTAAGAAAATGCACAGTCCAAATCAACAGAACACTACTTTTAAAAACTCCAAATGAGGGCTGGAGAGATGGCCTAGCGGTTAAGAGCGCTGACCGCTCTTACAGAGGACCGGGTGTCGATCCCCAGCACCCAACATGGCGGCCGAGAACCGTCTGAACTACACTTCCCAGTAGAGAACTCCAGTTCCAGGGGAAATCCGACAATACCCTCTTCTGACCTCCGCAGCATTGCACTGACGGGTGCACAAACTTGCAGTGCAGACAGTACATTCATACACATAGACGGAAATAAATAAAATTAATTAAAAAAATGAGTTTTAAAACTCCAATGATGGCTGAGAGGAGCATCTGAGTTAAGTACTGAACTGCTCTACTGGAACCCGGTTTGATTCCCACACCTACATGGCAGCTAAGAAACTTCTTTAAGCCAGGCGTGGTGGGCCACGCCTTTAATCCTAGCACTGGGGAGGAAGAGGCCGGCGATCTTGTTGTGAGTTTTCAGGCCTGCCTGGTCACAGAGTGAGTTCTAAGACAGGACCATATGGGCTATAGGGAGACCGGATCTCAAAAAACAAAAAACAAAACACGCCAAGTGACAGTTACAACTTGTAATTTACCTGCACTTTCCATAATTCTTGACAGAAGGTAGGACGGGAGAGCATGTTGTATGGCAATAACTGCTGAGCAATCTCTAACAAGGCAATTAGTTTCTTCTGAAAAGAGATTAAATATTTAAAAAATAGGCAATTATCTAAAACAGTATTAAAAAATATCTTATTTTCTCAAATAGCTTAAAAATAAAGACATGTCCTCATTTAAGGGGCTGGCCGCTTACTCTTTGCTCTGAGTTGAGCAGCACGGGATGGCTGCATTCCCGGCAGACCTGCTCCACACTGTGGGCGAACATTCTGGCAGAGAGAATCCCCACAGGAACCCCTATTCGTGAAGCTTGATCCCGAAATGCAGAACCTTAAAAACAAAACGCAGAACCTTAAAAACAAAACACAGCCATAGCTGGATGTGGCTCCCGACACCACGCGCCTGGACAGCTGGCTCTCAGGATGTGGCTCCCGACATCACGCGCCTGGACAGCTGGCTCTCAGGCTATGGCTCCCGACACCACGCGCCTGGACAGCTGGCTCTCAGGATGTGGCTCCCGACACCACGCGCCTGGACAGCTGGCTCTCAGGCTTATTTTTGTATGTGTATGAATGTACTGTCTGCATGCAGGTCTGTGCACCCATGTCGTGCAATGCCGAGGAGGTCAGAAGAGGGTCTCGGATTCCCCTGGAACTGGAGTTCTCCTGGAATTGGAGTTACAGAAGGTTCTTAGCTGCCATGTGGGTGCTGGGGATCAAACCTGGGTCCTCTGCAAGAGCAGTCGGTGCTCCTAACCACTAGGCTATCTCTCCAACCCTCCATTCACCTTTACATGGGTTCCTGGGATCTAACTCAGGTTGTCAGGCATGCATGGCAATTGTCTTTACCCACTGAATCTTCTTTCAAGCCCTAAACCTTTTCTTCTTTTAAAATCTGTCAGGTGTGGTGGCGCACGACTTTAATCCCAGCACTTGGGAGGCAGAGGCAGGCAGATCTCTGTGAGTTCAAGGCCAGCCTGGTCTACATAGTGAGTTTCCAGGACAGCTGGGGCTATAGGGAGACCCTGCCTCAAAAAAGACAAATAAATAAATACATTTTTTTTTTTTATTTTGGTCTTTTCGAGACAGGGTCTCCCTGTAGCCCCAGCTGTCCTGGAATTCGCTCTGTAGACCAGTCTGGCCTTGAACTCACAAAGATCCGCCTGCCTCTGCCTCCCAAGTGCTAGGATTAAAGGAGTGCTCAACCATGCCCGGCAACATAGAGTTCTAAGCCGACTAGAGCTATATAGTGAGACTCTGTCTAGAAAAAAAAAAATAAAGAACATATCACAGAAACATTATACTCTCTGTCTTGGGTATTTTTTATTAAGAAGGCTTTTCCAGAGCAAGTAGACTACTAAAATAAAATTTTAAAGTTGTACTAAGACCTTGCAGTGTAGCTCAGTTAGCATGAATGAAGTCATGGATTAGATCCCTAGCTCCTCCTAAACTGAGCATAGTGGTGAATGCCTCTCTGGAAGTAGAGGCAGAAGGATCAGAAGTTCAAGGTCACTGTTGGCTACATAGTAAGTTCCAAGTCAGCTTGGGTTACATGAAACATTTTTTATCTAAAAACAAAACAAATTATACTAGTAAATTCTATTTGAAGCATTTAACTTTTTAAAAAATTTTTTATTAGTGTATTGCATGTGCGTAAGTGCATCTGTGGCGTACAGTGCCCACAGAGTTCAGAAGGTGTCAGATACCCTGGATGTGAAGTTACAGACAGTTGTTAGTTGCCATATATATACTGAGAATTGAACTAGGTTTAAAGACTTGCCACCATGCTAGGTACAAAAGTTTTATTTATCTTTAGTGTGTGGGGGAGGGGGGATGTGGAGGTCAGAGCATAATTTCCAGGGAGTAATTTAAGATGCCTGGGTCATTGTGTAGATAGGATTGGAAGTGACTTCGGGTACTGGGAAGAGGAGCTGTCAGACGAGAAGGAAGAAGCCCATGCAGTACATAAGGGGTGTAAGTGTTGTGCAAATGTGAACTTGTGACACGACCCCTTCAGGTCGTGTTGTGACGCTACCTTAGTTTTCAGTGTCGTCATGTTGACATAACGCTGTCATTTTCTTCAGAACTCGTTGTTGCTTGAAGCTGTATGGCACCTTCACACACAAAATGTTGTGAGCCTACAAGAGCTGCTGGAAAGGTAGTTCATTATTCATTCTGCATTGTTTTAACATCACATGACTTAAAATTACATAGCTGTATTATTTAAACTTTTTGGTTGCTGTTACATTTATTTATTTATCTATTTATTTTGTTGGGGACGCACATGTACTATGGCATATGTGTAGAGGTCCGAGAACAAGTTGAGGGAGTTTTCTTCTTCTACCATATGGATTCTGGTGGTTGAATTCTGATAGTTAGGCTTGATGACGAGTACCTTTACTGCTGAACCATCTTACTGCTAATATATGACCTTTTTACTAAGAGAACATTAATTGTGATGAAAGTCCTTATGATGTTTTCTTCATACATATCTTGTGATGATGATGTGTTCATTTATGTATATAGAAATGCTAGAATTAAAGGTATGCACCTCCACTCCCAGCTGTAATTTTTTTTGAGACAGAGCATATTAGTTTGCTACTGCTGTGATAGAAACGTCATGACCAAAGAAACTTATAAAAGGAAAAGTTTGGGGGCTGGAGAGATAGCCTAGCGGTTAAGAGCACCGATGCTCTTGCAGAGGACCCAGGTTCGATCCCCAGCACCCACATGGCGGCTAAGAACCGTCTGTAACTCCAATTCCAGGAGAACTCCAGTTCCAGGGGAATCCGAGACCCTCTTCTGACCTCCGCGGCATTGCACGACATGGGTGCACAGACCTGCATGCAGACAGTACATTCATACACATACATCCCAGCCCAAAAACTCTTTTATAACAAAATTATTGCTTCCCTAGTTTCACACTGAACAGGGATTTGAATGCTCTCAACTCCTGTGCTTCACCTCTAAGGACAGTTTCAGTTCCAGCCCAGTTCCCCACCTTCCCAAAGATGCAAACTGAAAAGCCATTCCATGTCTTAGCCATCTTCCTAGTTGTCCTTAACAGGGCAATTGCAAAGGATGAGGCTTCAGTTAGGAGAGAAAAAAATAAACGGAGGGCGCTGGCGCGATGGCGCCCGCGGCTCACCTGAAGGCCGGTTCTTCCTTGGTGGTCCGGGCCAGGGCAGACTCCGCGCCACCGCCCCTTTTGTTGAAGAGCATCTGCAGCAGGGTCAGGGCCATGGCGTCCACGCCGAGGCGGCCGCGCTCGGGGACTCGGCGGCTCAGCGCTCGGCTAGTGGCTGCCGCGGCGGGGCCATGGCGACTTGGGCTTGGCGCCCGGCAGGACAGGAGCGCGGGCTGCGGAGGGAAGGAACTGGAGAGGCGACCACCGGCCGGTCATATGACAGAGCCACTTCTCTAACAGCTCCCTCCGGGGTGAGGGGCCGCAGCACGTGCGGAGGGGGCGGGCGGGGACGGGGAGGAGAGAGGACTGCAGAGGGGCGGGGAAGATGGGAGGAAGGCCCGCGCGCAACGCCACGCGGGGTGGGGGAGGAGCCGAGGCGAAGAAGCCTCTGGGGCAGGATGGGAGGAGCCTCAGCCGGTGGAGCAGGCTGGGAGCAGCAGAGGGGCGGAGAGGATGGGAGGAGCGCTGAGGGAGGAGCGCGGGTGGAGAAGCTCCAGTGCGAGAGGGGGGAGCAGTAGCAAGAGGATTGGATGGGAGGAGCGCCCGGCAGTGGCCAGGGGCGCCCGCCTAGTGAGCCCAGCTCAGGGGGCGCGGCCAGCGGGGCGGGGGCTGGAGTCGCTGTTGGACGCCTGGTGCAGCGATCCCAGGTGGCCTGGACCTCCATGATGCAAAAGCACGACTGCCGAGCTGCCTTTAGAGACAAAGCCCCCGAAGTTGTTCCCAGCCTTGGGAAGCCCTAGCAGACTGGTCGGGGGGTGAGGGATGAGGGTTGAGGGGTGCGGGTTGGGGGTGAGCAGGCCAGGGGCGGCTGCTGCTGCAAAAGCTGTAGCCTGAATAACTCCGCGTCGGACCTGTTGGCAGGCTTCCTTCCACTGCCAGAGTAGATTCTCCAGGCTAAAATTGGAACTTAAAGCTATTTATCAAAATCATTTTTCCATTTGGTGCCTTAGGACACACTTGCTATCATATTACAAACATTTGGCACCCGCTAGACTTAGAAACTTAACAAAAACTTTTTTTTAATTTATTCTTTACATGTATGGACGTACTATCCGCATGCAGGTCTGTGCACCCCTGTCATGCAATGCCGCGGAGGCCAGAAAAGGGCGTCGGATTCCCCTGGAACTGGAGTTAAAGACGGCTCTCTGCCGCCATGTGGGTGCTGGGGATCGAACCCGGGTCCTCCGTAAGAGCGGTCGGCGCTCTCAACCGCTAGGCCATCTCTCCAGCCCGATGTTGCACACCTTTAATCCCAGCACTCAGAAGGCAGAGGCAGGGAGAGCTCTGGGAGACCCAGGCCAGCCTAGTCTACATAGTGACTTCCAGGCCAGCTGGGGCTACAAGGAAACCCTGTCTCAAAAAACACACTCCCCCAAAACAAAAACAAATTAAAAAACTAGGCATAACAGCATGCATCTGTAATCCCAGCACTTTGGAGGCAAAGGCAGGAGGATCCCTGGGGCTTGGTGGTTAAAAATTAAAGAAACACCTGTTGTTGACGTCTGGCTTCCACATGCACATACATACAACATACCAGTATAGAAAGTAAGGAAAGCAGTAAGATTGAAAAGAACATGTTCTGGAGGCTCGAGAAATGACTCTGTTGTCAAAAGAACTTGGTATGCAACCATGAGGACTGATGTTCAGATCCTAGCACCATGTTATGAGCTAGATATCGAGCACGTACCTGTAACCCCAGCTTCAAGTAGAACAGAGACAGGAGTATTGGTGGGGCTGGTTGGCCTAGCCAAAAAAATTCGAGGTCCAGGTTCAGCGAGATACCCTGCCTCAAAAGAATAGGCAGAGAGTTATAGAGGAGGACACCAAATGCCCTCTTCCAGCCTAGATACATGCATGCATGTACCTATACACATGTCAACACCCTCACACACACTGTTCTAGTTTGCTTTTGGTTGGTGTGACAAAACACTCTGATCAATACTAACTTGGGGAGGAAAGGGTTTATTCATCTTACATCTCCCATATCACTCAACAATCAAAAAAATGCCCCACAGGCCAGTTTAATGGAGGCAATTCTCCAATAGAGGCTCCCTCTACCCAGGTGTGTCAAGTTGACAACTGAAGTTATCCAGCACACAAATAAATAAATCTAAATGTTTATTTTTATTGAATGTTATGCCTGCATGTAAGTGCGCCCATGTTGTGCAGTGCCCAAGGAAGCTAGAAGATGATGTCTGATCCCCTGGAACTGGAGTTATAGATGGTTGTTAGCTGCCAAGTTGGGAGTTGGGTGTTGGGAATCTAACCCAGGTCTTCTACAAGAGTAGAAGTGCTCTTAATCACTGAGTCATCTCTCTAGCCCCTAAAATAAGACAGTCTCCCTGCCAGCCTGGAACTATATATACAGACCAGGCTAGGCTTTATCTTAACAGAGATCTGGCTCCCTGCCTCTGTCTCCCAGGATTAAAGGTGTATACCACCACACCCAGCTAAATAAATTGAGGGGGGCGGGAGAAGGGACGGAGAGCCTGGCATGGTGGCGTACACCCTAGGCAGGCTGATATCTGTCAGATTGAGGCCCCAAGGCTGGCAGGGAGACTGTGTCTCATTTTAGGGGCTGTATAGAGATGGTTCTAAAATAAGGCTCAAAAATGTCTGTAATTCCAGCTCCAAGGGATCTGACTCGTATGGCCTCCATGAGTACCTGGGCACAAACCCATATAGTCAAGCACATGTATACACATAAGTAAATCTTAAAAAGAAAAGAGACTGATCATTTCATTATCACTCCAAATAAGTAAACTTTTCGTCTTTTTTTTGTCTTTTTGAGACAGGGTCTCCCTGTACCCCCAGCTGGCTTGGAACTCACTATGTAGACTAGGCTGGCCTTGAACTTACAAGAGATGCCTCTGTTTCTCTGCCTCTCTGCCTCTGCCTCCACAGTGCTGGGATTAAATGTATGTGCCACCATGCCCAGCTTCTTTTTTTCTTCTTTTGAGATAGATTCTCATGCTATAGCCCTAGCTGCTAAGTGCTGGGATTAAAGGCACTTATTATGGAGCTGGAGAGATGGCTCAGCGGTTAAGAGCACCAACTGCTCTTGCAGAGGACCTGGGTTCGATTTCCAGCACCCACATGGCGGCTAAGAACCATCTTTAACTCCAGTTCCAGGGGAATCCAACACCATCTTCTGACCTCTGCATGACATGGGTGCACCAACCTACATGCAGACAGTACACTCATACACATAAAAAATAAATAAATAAAAAATAAATTAAAAAAAATTTTAAAGCGCATTTATGCTACCACACCCAATATTAAGTAAACTTTTAAAGTGGCTGTTTTGAATTTGCAGCAGCCAGTTAGGCACCTTTATCGTCCACTTTGGTCCTTGGGGCAGAGGACTAGAGGACTAGAGGACTAGAGGACTAGAGGACTAGAGGACTAGAGGACTAGAGGACTAGAGGACTAGAGGACTAGAGGACTAGAGGACCAGAGGACCAGAGGACCAGAGGACCAGAGGACCAGAGGTCCAGAGGACTAGAGGACTAGAGGACTAGAGGACTAGAGGACTAGAGGTCTAGAGGTCTAGAGGACTAGAGGACTAGAGGACTAGAGGACTGGTTCACTCTCAGCTGCTCTTTTTTTTTTTTTTTTAATTTTATTCATTTTTTTTTTATGTGTATGAATGTACTGTGTGCATTTAGATTTCCTTGTGTACCCATGTTGTGCAGTGCCAAGGAAGTCAGAAGAGGGTGTCGAATTCCCCTGGAACTGGAGTTTCAGACGTTCTCAGCCACCATGTGGGTGCTGGGGATCAAACCCCGGTCCTCTGCAAGAGCAGTCGGTGCTCTTAACCGCTAGGCCATCTCTCCAGCCCCTCAGCTGCTCTCTCTTAACTTCCTGGTCAGGACAGCTTTGCATAAATTGATGAGGGAAGTGGGATTGAGGGGATCTGACTTGGGTGTCTGTGTCCTCAGCCATCCTGACATACAGACTGTGGCCACATGGCTCTTCAAGAACCTGTGCTTTCTGTGTGAGCAGACAGAAACATCTTGCCCATCTGCTGATGTTGAGGCCATGCTTTCTGGTATGTTCATGGCAGGTGGATTCCTGGGAACAGTTCATCTTGACACTGGGGAGCAGAACATTCTCTCTATTCCTGTTGGCCTGGGGCCTAGCATACCTTCTCACTAAGTCTAATGTGGGCTTCCTTCCTTGAAGGTTGGAAATTCTAGAGTCCACTTGGTGGCAGGAATTGGGTTTTCCCTTAGGGTAGCCCTAGCCCCTATTGCTGTCTCAGCTACATTGCCCCCCAGAAGCAGAGGAGTGACACCAAGGAAAAGATGAGAAGCATGTGCTCCACACAGGTAGCTTGTGGGTTTCTTTTGTTTTCTGAGATAGGGGCTTACTCTAGCCCAGGCTGACCATACTCAAGGCAACAACCCTCCTTAAGTGATGTAAGTTCCCAAGAACTGGGATTATAGGCATGAACCACCATGCTGGCTAGCTCATATGTTTCTTGGTTTGCAAAAGATACTATTCCAAGTGGTATGAGCTGCTTGTTTCCTGGAAATCTGTGAAGTTTAAATCAAAGATAAGGACAGGAAACGTTCGTTTCAGGCTTCTAAGTCAGTTTTCTTTCTCATTTCTCAGAGTGTGATGCTTTGTTGGGCATTGTGTAGTCTGAAATCCCAGCACTTAGGCTTGGGTGGTAGGACTGTGACGGCAAAGCTGGTTAGACAATTTAGTGAGACACCAGTCATAAAAAAAGTGATACTTCAGGTCTTTGAGTTGATGGTGCTCTGGCCAGCTAGGGCTATGGAAGGGAAGGGGGAGAAGAGGGGAGAAGAGCAGAGAGCAAAGAGGGGAGAAGCCCTTAGCATACGTAAGTCAGCTTATTAAGCTCGTTGGATAAGCAGCCATAGGAGCGTCCCTGGAATTAAAGTGCTCTGTACATGAGCAGTCCTTCAACCTGTACGTATCCGTGGCACTACCATTTGTAGACCATAATTACTTGGGTTTTTGGTTTTCAGGTTTTGTGCAAATTTTAGTTTTGAAAGGATTTCAGGAAAATTCAGTTCTAAGAAGAACCTTGGAACCTGAAAAGATGTCTCAGGTAGGAAAGAGAAGTGAAGGGTGGGGAATTGGGCTCTTTTTTGTTTGGTTTGTTGTGTTTTTTTTGGGGGGGGAGGTCTTTTTGAGGCAAAGTCTTCCTGTAGCCCCATCTGTCCTGGAATTCACTGTGTAGAACAGGCTGACCTTGAACTCACAGAGATCCGCCTGCCTCTGCTCTCTGAGTGTTGGGACTAAAGGTGTGCTCTATCTTACCTGCTAGTCTCATGTAACCCAGGTTGGCCCACAAACTTCTATGTTCCAAGGATGGTCTTGAACTTCTTCCTGACCCTACCGCTTCTACCTCCCAAGAATACTGGGATGGTAGTTGTGTGCTTCTACTCCCAGCTTTACATGGTCCTGAGGATTCAACCCAGGGCTTACCTCTTTGGAAAGCCAGGCTTCCTTTCTGTTAAAAACAGAGCTTACATAAATTTATTAAGGAAATGAGAAAAAAAACACAAACTCCCAAGAGTAGTAGGGCCTCCAAGGGTGAAGTACCTTAAAGCCAGTTTATTTTGCTTCAGCATAACAAGACATTCTCTTGTGTATTGCCACATGTGACTGCTTAGAAATTACTGACTGGAAATTCATCTTCTGCTGACAGGTTGCCACTGATGTGCTACAGAGAATGCTGGTCTGTAAGTTGCTCTAAGCCAGGTTATAAATGACTAGTCTGCTTATTAGGATCCAGCGGGCTCCAGCCTTTGCACTTCAAGCAGCTTACCTCTGTGTCACTGTATAGACCCTGGCTCTAGAAGCCTTGGTTATGGCAGATATTTGGTGTAAATTTGCCTTTTGTTCTGGCTATCATTTCTTTATGATTGCACATGTAAATTTTTGGGGGGTGGGGGGCTTTTTAAAATTTGTTTATTTATTTATTTATTAGTCTTTTTGAGACAGGGTCTCCCTGTAGCCCCAGCTGACCTGGAATTCACTATGTAGACCAGGCTAGCCTTGAACTCCTAGAGATCCTCTTGCTTCTTCCTCTCAAGTGCTGGGATGTGTGCCACCATGCCTGTCTATTTATTTTTATTTTTATGTTTATAAGTATTATGCCTGTCAAACTGAGCAACGTTAATGTGATATGAAAGCAACTGTGCTCTTATATTGTGAGTCCCTTAAATTATTAACAAAAAAAGAAAAAAAGTAAAAAAAAAAGTATTATGCCTGCATGTATGTAAGTGCACCTGTATCATGCAGTGCCCTTGGAGGCCAGAAGAGGACATTGGACCCCTTAGAACTGGAGTTACAGACTGTTGTTAGCTGCCATGCGGGTGTTGGGAATTGAACCCTGGCTCTCTGCAAGAGCAGTCAGTGCTTTTAACTCCTGAGCCATTTCTCCGGCCTCCTTTTTTGCCTTTTTGAGAGTTTCCCTGGCACTAGCTGGCCTAGATCTTACAAAGACTTGCCTACCTCTGCCTCCTTAGTGCTGGGACTAAAGAAAGGTATATGCCACCATACCTGTCTACATTTAAGATCTTTTTTTTTTTTCACCCATTAATTTTTATTAGCATTAAAAAAAATCCAATTTGCCCTCTGTATTAAAATGAGCTCATCAATCAATGTGAATAAAATTTCAACTCTTTGCTTTGATGTCTACATTTAAGAGCTTGAGCTGCACCTGGGATGTAGCTCAATTGTAGAGCACGTGCTTATCATGCTCCCCAACCACAACATTTCTAGAGCTATAAAGTAATACCAACTTAGTACAGAGTTCACAGGCCTATGTATTCTCATGAATTTTAAAGGTTGCAGATCCCAATGCCCTAATGGCACTTAGATATCATGATTCTGGGCCTCTGGAGGCCTGTGACTGACTTATTGGCCCCTCTCTGAGAACACTCAGAGTGACCCAGGACAGGCCATGTGTATGGCTAATATTTGTTTTCGGTCCTATGTTCTCTTGGCAGTTGCACTTGATGCTCTGGATGCTGGCCCGCAGGACACTTCAGCTCACCAGGCAGTCGGGGTGTGGTATGTCTGGAAGGCCTACTATTCATGTAGAAAGGTGCACTTGGTCAACTAGGAAGCAACTTTGAGCACTTCCGTGGTAGCAGTAGCTGGCCAGGCACACTCTCTGTGATGACTTTGTTTGGGAAAGATTATTGCTACAGCACCAGGAGCTCTGGCTAGCCTTCTCTGAGGTGGGGCAAGAGATTCCCTCCTTACTTCAAGGTCCTGTTTGACTTCCTGGGAAGTAGAATCTAAAGATCTTTATGGTCCTTTCCTCCCATCATGTGCACAGTATGACCTCCCACCATGTGCGCAGTAGGACCTCCCATGTGCATGTTTTCACCTTTGGTGCACAGCTTCGTCCTTCTTAATCTGTGTCTAATCTCCTGCCTGCTTTGAATTCTTGATGGTCCCAGATTCTTCACTTTTCTCTTGTTGAAACTACATTCCCATGGATTCCATTTGATACCTGCAGCTTCATGGCCTGACTGAGAAAGTGCTTTCTAGGCTTAAAGAAGTGCCAGGGAGCTCCACTTGTACTTAAACATGATCCAGCCTAGGGGCAGTGCTTTGCTTCCTGAGCAAGCCCTTATGGTGTTTGCAGGTTTCGTGTGTACACTGGGCATGTATGCTGTGGTATGATTGCATCGGATTCTCTGAAGAGGTTCTTCAGTCATGTTCTAACTCAGATTTTGACTCACAAACCTGTGCTGAAAGGTAGGCTGGCTGTGGTGCTGTGACTGCAGTCCCCTGTCCATTCGAGGGGTCTGTTCCCCTGTTGTCTTTGTGGTGTTCTGGCTGAGATGTCAGGGGCCCTTTAGCTTTAGGTAGATTTGTGGCTCTGTCCTCTATAGGAGCTTGAGCCTTGAGACCTGTCTGTCGATAGACAACACTTCTTTTTTTTGTTTTTTTTTTAAAGAAGAACACTTCCTTAAGATCTTTGAGATCATGCAGGAAACTTTCTATTCTGGGAATGTTTCTTTTATTAATTGTCAGATTAATTTCCTGGGCTAGATGTTATTTGGCCATTGATAAAGGACTCCACCATATATCACATCACGATTATGAATGATCTCTAGCACACCACAAAAGACAAATATTCCCCTTATATCGAGACAATTAATCAGAACATTTGTTATTAATGAATCCAACGATTACTGCACCGCCGCAAGGCCCCGGGCCTGGTGGCGGCAAGCATTACCACTGCGCTTCGCGCAGACCCGGCAGACAAGTCATGGGGCTCGGTGTTCATTAGGCCACGCTGACTCCACTTATTGTAGCTCCAGGCTTTTTTTACATGGAACTAACGGGAGACCCGGTCTCAAAAAGACAATAAAAAAATAAAATAAAATAAAATAAAAAAAGGGGGGGGAACAAAAAAAAAAGGCAATTACTACAGGTACCCGGAACACAAAGGTACACAACATTTTAAATTGGGCTCTCTGAAATTCCTCAACTACTTTCTTGTCACTGAATCTGTGTGTCTTCTTCATCCAAGTACATGCTAGTAATTCTTTGTCATAGTCACAATAAATATTACCCAAGCATGAATCAACCTCAGATCAGCGAACACACTTTACGGAAAACAAAATTGTATCTTGTTACTCTAAATTCTGTACAAAAATTTGTCTTGTGATTTATTAACAAACTATTTATGTAGCATTTGTACTGAATTAAGTAAGTAATCTATAGATGATTTTATTTTTTATTTATTTAGTTATTTATTTGGTCTTTCGAGACAGTGTCGCCTCGCTAGCTTCCAGAGGTCTGGCATTTTGCTTGTAGGCCAGGCTGGCCTTGAAATTCACAAAGATCCACCTGCTCTGCCCCCAAGGTTGCTAGGATTAACGGGCGTGCACCACCCCGCCAAGCGCTATAGATGATTTTAAAGTACATGGGTATGGATCAGATCTATATGCATTTGCCATTTTACACAAGGGACTTAAATACTCTGAGTCTGGCATACTTGTGGTCCTGGAACCAAAGCCCCACTGATACCAAGGGATGACCCCAGTTAACAAAAGGAAATGATTATAGTGACTGTCACTAATAGTTGAAAAAATTAAAATTAAATTGTCTTTTCACATTGAAGCTTTAAGAAAAAAAAAGCTTTAGAATTATATATATATATATATATATATATGTACACACACACACACATATATATGCTGAGTTGAAGTTTTCTTTCTTTCCCCAGTGTCTGATGCCATTCAAATGCAGAAAGAGTGGAGCTTTGCAAAGACTGACCCTTTACTTACCACCCTGTACTGCAGGGTGAGTGTGGGGGGGTGGTGTTAGAGTCACTGTGCAATGGGGATTTGAGACTGGCTCAGACTGATTCCAGTAGACACTGCTGGTGTGGAGAGGTTCAGGAGCCTCTAGCAGCATACAGCTGCCCTCATCAGGACTGCATTCCAGGATTAGGAGACTGGACTGGTCCTTAGACAGAGCCAGGATGAGAATTCTTCCAGCCAGTGCTGACTCCTGCAGAGAGGAGAAACGTGAGGCTCCTCACTGAGTCTGCACCTTTCTGGTGTTGGGTGGGAATGTTAAAGGGAGGAGAGAGGCTAGTGCCATCTGGCAGTAGTTTACTTTGGTACTGAAAGGAACCAGGGCTTTTATTTCAGCTTTTTGTGACGCTGAGTCCAAAGGAGTCGATTGACTGTTTGCGGGAAGTCCTGGAGATGCAGGAGGTTAATTGGCAACATGTGCTCTCCTGTATGTCCACACTGGTGGTCTGTTTTCCTGAAGCGCAGCAGCTAGTTAAAGGTATGCCTCCTTGGGAGCCCCATGGTGCTGTTGAGTGTAGTGTGCATGTGAGATCACCAGTGGAGCTCGCATTTTGTGAATGACCTGCCCTCATCTGCCCATCAACTATGTCATGATCTCACAGATTGGGTGGCCTGTCTGATGGCCCATGCCTTTGAGAGCTACCATCTGGACAGCATGGTCACTGCATTCTTGATTGTGCGCCAGGCTGCACTGGAGGGCCCCTTCGTATTCTCATCCTATGCAGACTGGTTCAAGGTGAGTTACCAGGGAAATCAGTTATCTGACAAACTGATGTTCCCAGAGGGCTGTGGGTAAAAACTGTTGGCACTCCATGCTATGTTCTTTGTAATAAGTTTTGCCAAACTTGGCCCAGACAGACCCTTGCATGTATTTCCAGAAGCCGTCAAGCTATATGCTGCTCATAGCCCAGAGGCGCTGTGTCCTTGGGTTCCTCATCTGTTGTTTGGAGCCTCCTTTTCTGGAACTTTTCTAAGATGGGAAACTGTTAATCAAGAGTAGAAGCACTGGCTACAGCTTTGTGTGGAATGTACTGTGCCTTTTTCCTTTGTCCTCAGAGGATCCCTGTTCTTTATTCTTTTGTTTTTAGCAGCATCTCCACTTTCTCTAAGTTTGTACAGTAGGTTCTGAACTGGAACAGACATCAGACTTACCTGGGAGGGCTTTGAAAGTACAGGTATCAAGCCGGGGGTGGTGGCCCACACCTTTAATCCAAGCACTTGGGAGGCAGAGGCAGGTGGATCTTTGTGAGTTTGAACTCACAGAGTGAGTTCCGGGACATCTGGGGCTACAGGGAGACCCTGTCTTGAAAAAACAAAAACAAACAAACAAAAGTACAGGTATCAGTTTATCTCAGACCCACTGAGTCTGTTCCCAAGGGTAAGCCTCCAGGGAGGTCCTTGGCCAACTGATACAAGAGCAGGTTTAGGCCAGAGTGGGGTGTGATGAGTGAGTGCATGCATGCAGATGCCTTCCACTATGGATTCCAGGAATCGAACTTCTGTTGTCAGGATTGCACAGCAAGTGCTTTTGCCTGCTGAGCCACCTCACCCTAAATTTGCCATTTATTTTAATTATTTGTACTTCTTTTTTTTTTTTTTGGTCTTTTGTAAATTTTTTTTTTTCTTTTTGACACAGGGTCTCCCTGTAGCTCCAGCTGGCCTGGAACTCACTATGTAGACCAGTATGGCCTTGAACTCAACACAGATCCACCTGCCTCTGTCTCTGGAGTGCTGGCATTAAAGTCATGCCACCACACCCAGCTAGATGTAATTTTCTTCTTTTTTTTTAAAATACAACAAATACCTCTAATAATTTTACAATTAAATTATGTCATAACTCTTCCATACTACTTTGGTCTCAACATCTCAAAAACACATCAGTTGAGTTTGAAAATATATCATTTAACAACATGACCCTATCAGTATATCAAGCATGTTTTGTAGTGGATTAAAGACATTCAACCATGCAATCCAGTGTTCAGCACCTAAATGATAAATAACAATACTGATTGACTTTTACTCTGGAAATCACTGAAAACTGCAATAATCTTTTAACACTCAGTGCTCACAAACATGCTGAAAAACGTACACTTCTATTCTTCCTGAAGGAATGTTACAAAATGCCCATTTTAAAAATAAAGAATCAATAATTATGATGAATTCTTACATTTTTCAATCCATCATGTTCTTTTTAGCAAGTCATTTAAAAACGTTTAAAAGGTACAAATGTTCCTATGATCTGTGACCGAAAATGAACTTCAACTCTTTAATTTTGGCTTTAGTCAAAAATCACAGTCCCTTAGCTGCCTTTTAGTAAAATAGTGACATCCAGTGGACAAATAACAAAATGTTCTTCAAAATCCCCATCACTGTATAGTCATGGACTCTCTCTCAAGATTCAAACCATTTTGAATTACTACTCATTTTGAGACTCTTATGAAATAAATTGCTCCCTAATATCTAATGTGTCCTAAATATATCCTTTCTTCTTCATATTTAAAATCAATTCTTTACGCCTAGACAGTAAAACTGTACAGCTCTGAAGCTAAAGGTATTCCTTTTTCTTGTTTCCATTATTCAAAGCACTAACTGGCTCACCTCTAGGCATGGAAGAACCAAAATATGAAAATTTATTTAAATACAAATGAATGGCATTAAGAAAAGGTCCCAGATTCTTCACTTTTCTCTTGTTGAAACTACATTCCCATGGATTCCATTTGATACCTGCAGCTTCATGGCCTGACTGAGAAAGTGCTTTCTAGGCTTAAAGAAGTGCCAGGGAGCTCCACTTGTACTTAAACATGATCCAGCCTAGGGGCAGTGCTTTGCTTCCTGAGCAAGCCCTTATGGTGTTTGCAGGTTTCGTGTGTACACTGGGCATGTATGCTGTGGTATGATTGCATCGGATTCTCTGAAGAGGTTCTTCAGTCATGTTCTAACTCAGATTTTGACTCACAAACCTGTGCTGAAAGGTAGGCTGGCTGTGGTGCTGTGACTGCAGTCCCCTGTCCATTCGAGGGGTCTGTTCCCCTGTTGTCTTTGTGGTGTTCTGGCTGAGATGTCAGGGGCCCTTTAGCTTTAGGTAGATTTGTGGCTCTGTCCTCTATGGAGCTTGAGCCTTGAGACCGTGTAGACAAGAACCACTTTCTTTTTTTTTTTTTTTTTTTAAAGAAGAACACTTCTTAAGATCTTTGAGATCATGCAGGACACTTTATTACTGAATGTTCTTTTATTTGAGAGTAATTTCCTGGGCTAGAGTTGTATAGGCCATTGATAAAGGACTCACCATATATACATCCTAGATTTGATGATTCTCTAGCACCAAAAAAAGAAAATTTCCCTTATAGAAGGAAATATAATCAGACATTTTTTATTATGAATCAAAAATTACTGAGCGCCGCGGCTGTGGCGCAGGCCTTTAATCCCAGCAGCTTGGGAGGAGAGGCAGCAAGAGCTCTGTGGGTTCAAGGCCAGGCCTGATCCACATAGTGAGCTCCAGGCTACTGGAACTAAAAGAGACCTGTCTCAAAAACGACAAAAAAAAATAAAATAAACATAAAATAAAAAGAGAAAAAAAAGAATTCTAGCAGGTACCTGGACACCAGGTACACATTTTAAATTGGCTCTCTGAATCCTCAACTAACTTTCTGTCACTGAATCTGTGTCTTTCATCCAAGTACATGCTAGTAATTCTTTGTCATAGTCACAATAAATATTACCCAAGCATGAATCAACCTCAGATCAGAAACACTTTAAGGAAAAAAAAATCTTACCCTGAAAAGCCTGAATATTGCAATAAGAGCACTAGCTAGGGCAACTGTCAAAAGCTGTGATCTAAAAATTAGGAATTTTTACTGAATAAAATAGATTATAATATTTATTTTTTATTTATTTATTTATTTATTTTTTTGTCTTGTCGAGACAGTGTCTCCTGTAGCCCCACGGGTCATGGAATTGCTCTGCTAGCCCAGGCTGCCTTGAAAAACTCACAAAGATCCACCTGACCTGCTCCCTAGGTGCTAGGATTAAGGCGTGCACCACCACGCCACGCTATAGATGATTTTAAAGTACATGGGTATGGATCAGATCTATATGCATTTGCCATTTTACACAAGGGACTTAAATACTCTGAGTCTGGCATACTTGTGGTCCTGGAACCAAAGCCCCACTGATACCAAGGGATGACCCCAGTTAACAAAAGGAAATAGATTATAGTGACTGTCAACTAATAGTTGAAAAAATTAAATTTAAATTGTCTTTCAAATTTGAAGCTTTAAGAAAAAAAAAAGCTTTTTTTTTTTTTTTGTTTGTATTTATATATTAATATTATTAATATATATATGTACACACACACAACACATATATATGCTTGAGTTGAAGTTTCTTTCTTTCCCCAGTGTCTGATGCCATTCAAATGCAGAAAGAGTGGAGCTTTGCAAAGACTGACCCTTTACTTACCACCCTGTACTGCAGGGTGAGTGTGGGGGGGTGGTGTTAGAGTCACTGTGCAATGGGGATTTGAGACTGGCTCAGACTGATTCCAGTAGACACTGCTGGTGTGGAGAGGTTCAGGAGCCTCTAGCAGCATACAGCTGCCCTCATCAGGACTGCATTCCAGGATTAGGAGACTGGACTGGTCCTTAGACAGAGCCAGGATGAGAATTCTTCCAGCCAGTGCTGACTCCTGCAGAGAGGAGAAACGTGAGGCTCCTCACTGAGTCTGCACCTTTCTGGTGTTGGGTGGGAATGTTAAAGGGAGGAGAGAGGCTAGTGCCATCTGGCAGTAGTTTACTTTGGTACTGAAAGGAACCAGGGCTTTTATTTCAGCTTTTTGTGACGCTGAGTCCAAAGGAGTCGATTTGACTGTTTGCGGGAAGTCCTGGAGATGCAGGAGGTTAATTGGCAACATGTGCTCTCCTGTATGTCCACACTGGTGGTCTGTTTTCCTGAAGCGCAGCAGCTAGTTAAAGGTATGCCTCCTTGGGAGCCCCATGGTGCTGTTGAGTGTAGTGTGCATGTGAGATCACCAGTGGAGCTCGCATTTTGTGAATGACCTGCCCTCATCTGCCCATCAACTATGTCATGATCTCACAGATTGGGTGGCCTGTCTGATGGCCCATGCCTTTAAGTACCATCTGGACAGCATTGAGCACTGCCATCTTGATTGTGCGCCGAGGTGCACTGGAGGGCCCCTTTCGTATTCTCATCCTATTGCAGGACTGGTTTCAAGGTGAGTTACCAGGAAATCAGTATCTGACAAAACTGGATGTTCCCAGGAGGGCTGTGGTAAAAACTGTTGGCACTCCATGCTATGTTCTTTGTAATAAGTTTGTGCCAAATTGGCCCAAGACAAGACCCTTGCATGTATTCCAGAGAGCCGTCAAGCTATATGCTGCTCATAGCCCAGAGCGCTGGTCCTTGGGTCCTCAATCTTTGTTTGGACCTCCTTTTCTGAACTTTTCTAAGATGGGAAACTGTTAATCAAGAGTAGAAGCACTGGCTACAGCTTTGTGTGGAATGTACTGTGCCTTTTTCCTTTGTCCTCAGAGGATCCCTGTTCTTTATTCTTTTGTTTTTAGCAGCATCTCCACTTTCTCTAAGTTTGTACAGTAGGTTCTGAACTGGAAAGACATTCAGATTACTTGGAGGGCTTTTGAACAGTACAGGTATCAAGCCGGGGGTGGTGGCCCACACCTTTAATCCAAAGCACTTGGGAGGCCAGGGCAGGTGGATCTTTGTGAGTTTTGAAACCACATGGTCTCACATAGAGCTTCCAGGACAGTCTGTGGCTACAGGGAGACCCCTGTCTTGAAAAAACAAAAACAAAACAACACAAATAGCAGGTGTTATCAGTTTATCTCAGAGACCCACTGAGTCTTGTTCCCAAGGGTAAAGCACTCCAGGAGGAGGTCCTGGCCATATGACAAGAGCAGGTTTAGCCAGAGTGGGCGTGTATGAGTGAGTGGCATGCGACTGCAGTGCCTGCTCCACTATGGGATTCCAGGGAATCGAACTCTAGTTTCAGACTGACAGGCAATCCTTTGCACGCTGAGACCACTCTCCCACCCTAAATTTTGCCATTTTTTTAATTATTATGTACGTTCTTTTTTTTTTTTTGGTCTTTGTAAATATCTTTTTTTTCTTTTGACACAGGTCTCCCTGTTAACTCCAGCTGGCCTGGACTCCCATGAACCAGGTATGGCTTTGACTAACTAACACAGATCCACGCCTGCCTCTGTCTCTGGAGTTGCAGGCCATTTAAAGTCATGCCACCACACCCAGTAGATGTATCTTTCTTCTTGTTTTTTTTAAATAAAAACTACCTCTCAATAATTCTTACAATTAAATATGTCTAACTCTTCCATACTACTTTGGTCTCAACATCTCAAAAACACATCAGTTGAGTTTGAAAATATACAATTTAACAACATGACCCTATCAGTATATCAAGCATGTTTTGTAGTGGATTAACGACATTCAACATGAATCCAGTTTCAGCACCTAACATGATAAATAACAATACTGATTGACTTTTACTCTGGAAATCACTGAAAACTGCAATAATCTTTTAACACTCAGTGCTCACAAACATGCTGAAAAACGTACACTTCTATTCTTCCTGAAGGAATGTTACAAAATGCCCATTTTAAAAATAAAGAATCAATAATTATGATGAATTCTTACATTTTTCAATCCATCATGTTCTTTTTAGCAAGTCATTTATAAAACAAGTTGTAAAAAGGTACAAATGTTCCTATGATCTGTGACCGAAAATGAACTCAACGCTTTAATGTTTGACTTAGTCCCAAATAATCACAGTCCCTTAGCTGCCTTTTAGTAAAATAGTGACCATCCAGTGGACAAATAACAACATGTTCTTCAAAATCCCATCACTGTATAGTCATGGACTCTCTCTCAAGATTCAAACCATTTTGAATTACTACTCATTTTGAGACTCTTATGAAATAAATTGCTCCCTAATATCTAATGTGTCCTAAATATATCCTTTCTTCTTCATATTTAAAATCAATTCTTTACGCCTAGACAGTAAAACTGTACAGCTCTGAAGCTAAAGATATTCCTTTTTCTTGTTCCATTATTCAAAGCACTTAACTGGCTCACCTCTCGGATGGAAGAACCAATATATGCAAACAATTATTTTCAAAATACAAATGAATGGCATTAAAGAAAATTTGCAAAATGAAATGTAAGCTAGTCTGCATTATAAATTACTGAATTATATTGTTAATATATATTCTGTTTTTAATTTTTGGTCTTTTAAGACAGGGTCTCCCTGTAGCCCCAGCTGTCCTAGGAAACTCACTCTGTAGACTAGGCTGTGGCTTGAACTACAAACGATCTGCTGCCTCTGAACGTCCTGGTCTCCAGAGTGCTAGGATAAAGGCGTGTGCCACTATGCTCGGCCTGATATATTGTTAAATATAAATAAGGGACTTGATCAGTAATGCTAATAATCAAATTACATCCTCTTCGCATGTTTACATATATTATGAATATACAATATTTTAGCAATGATTGCTTCAGTGTTTAAAAAACTTACTTTATATGCCGGGCATTGGCCACACACTTAACCTAGCACTTGGGAGGCAGCGGCAGGCGGAATCTTTGTGAGTTCAAGGCCAGCCTGCGTCTGACCAGAGTGCGTTCCAGGACAGCGGGGTACAGGAGGAACCCTGTCTCGAAAAGGACAAAAAAAACAAACAAAACCAAACTAGTATAGGGGCAGAGATGGCCCTCAGCATTGTAAGATCTGCCGACCGCTTCTTACAGAGGACCCGTTCGATCCCCAGCACCCACATGGTGGCCAAGAACCCTCTGAAACTCCAATTCCAGGGAGAACTCCAAGTTCAGGGAGAATCCACACTCTTTGACCTTGAGGCATTTGCACGGCATGGTGCACCACACCTGCATGCAACAGTACGTACGAACATCATACCATACATTACATACCTACATACCAAGACATACATATCATCAAAGGCATGGGTGCACACACACCTGCATGCACACTACGTTCATAATCTTACATACACATTACTACATACATAGAAATAAATAACATCAGTAAAAGAAACCATTTATCAGTTTAAATAAAATTCATTATTCTGACTTACCTTAATTATAAATATTACATACACGTTCCAAGTACAAAATGCAGCAGAGATGTTAACATTAACAGCAGAATGAACATGCAGGCCAAGACTGCTGTTTTTAATTTCTTGGAAAACTTGTAGAAGAAACTTACAAACAAAATAAGTGAGCAATAAGAAAAAAATTGGGGAACTGTTTCTTTTAAGTAAATTGCCAAATGAAGAAAATTTTTTCTAAAAAAATATTAATAGATGTAAAACGTACATTAAATTAAGAAAGCATTTTAAAATCTTCTAACTTTATGACAAAATCTGCATTGAAATCAGGCCCGAATTCCCTTGTCACCTTTACTTTTTTTCTTGTCAGAAAAAAGTGTATGCTTCTCTACAACCATAAGTGATGTTAAAATAGGCTTTTTTTTTTTTTTTTTTTTTTCTTTTTTGGTCTTTTTCAGTCTTTTTCAAGACAGGGTCTTCCTGTGGCCCCAGCTGTCCTGGAACTCACTCTGTAGACCAGGCTGTCCTGGAACTCACAAAGATCCGCCTGCCTCTGCCTCCCAAGTGCTAGGATTAAAGGCATGTGCCACCACGCCCGGCTTTAAAATAGGCATTTATAAAATGGCAAGGAAGAGATCATGGGAAGCTTCCGTTTTTTTACAATCACTGGCATCAAGGCCATCAGTAGCTCACAAGTAAAACTTCTCTAGCTAAAAGCAAAATGGAATATAAAGTTTTGGATGGTTAGGTCTGTTTTCTGGTTTTGCTGATCTCATTTTTTCAAAGTGTGACTCCATTTCTTCTAAGACTTTCGGTGTATACTGTACAACCAGTTTAACCTTGCCTTGGGCTGCCTTCAGCAGTTCTACAGCTTTCTCATGATGTTCTCCTTCAACACTCCATTCACAGAAAGCAGCTGATCTCCTCGTTTGAGGCCTCCATGTCTATCAGCAATTCTACCTGGAATTATTCGTGATATATAGATGGGAGAGTTTTGTTCTTTGCCTCCCGTAATATTAAATCCAAGGCCCTCTTCTGTTTTTGGAAGCTCGACAAACTCGAGGATGAGAGTGACTTCACTGGCAGCAAATGCAGCCACAGTAGCCTTTGCTTTGCATTAGCCCTCTTCAGGACTGCCGCTGATGTCCACAGGCTCATAGACATGTTCATACGCCTCCCTCACAGCATTGCAAAACTCACTCTGAAGGACTCTGTAAAGCTTGAAGTTTCTGTGGTGGTACCTCTCCGCTCCTTTGTAGTTTCTCCAACAATTCAATTGCTCTGCACATATCCCTCTCCAGCCGGACAGGTTCCCCCAGTGCCGCCATCTTCTCTTCCGTGATGCAGACCCACTAGATGTAATTTTTTTAATGAAAAGAACTGCATTGTCCTTGACTTGTATTAGTGACTTCTGTGCCCCAGACCTTGGGTGTATGTTCCCTTTGGCTCTAGTGAACACTCAGTCCTTGCAGTGGTTCAGGTGTTCCTGCTGTGGTTAGTGTGTCCTTAAGACTCAAGTCAAGACAAGTATATGTCTAGAGACAGGGCAGCTGGTGTGGGTGACCTTCGACTCCATTAGCCCATTCCAACAGTTAGATAGTACTGGTAGGAGTTGGGTGGTAATGAGCAGGGCCTGAGAACACTCAGCTTTGAGTCTTAAGCAATTGATATTTGTCTTAGTTTCTCTATTGTTGTGACAAAACATTCTGACCAATACCAACTTGGGAAGGAAAGGGTTAATTTGGCTTACATCTCCCAGATCACAGTTCATCACTGAGGGAGTCCAAGGTAGGAACTCAGGCATGAGCCTCCATCCACAGTTACTGTTTTCTGTATCAATTCTTTTTTTTTTTGGTCTTTTTGAGACAGGGTCTCCCTGTAGCCCCAGCTGTCCTGGAACTCACTCTGTAGACCAGGCTGGCCTTGAATTCACAAAGATCTGCCTGCCTCTGCCTCTTGAGTGCTAGGATTAAAGGCGTGCACCACCACACCCCGCTTTGTATCAATTCTTTAACATCAACTTTGGACCAATCTTTGTCACAACTTTAAGTCTATAAATCCAACCAAGTTCCTTTTTCTCTTTTTCAGAGCAGTTTCTTCTTTGAGACAGACCTTAGCTACCAAGTCAGTTCTGGACAGCACAGCCCACTGAGTAGGCGTCACTGCCTGGCCACTGGGGCTTAAACCCCCCCCCCTCTCTCTCCAGGCCTCCTTTGGGAGTTCACTTGGCTACCATACCTGCAGCAAGAAAGCACTGGTCTTCCTCTTCAAGTTCTTGTCTGACCTCGTGCCCTGGGAAGCCCCTCGGTACATGCAGGTAAGAAGCTACCATTGGCATTCTGAGGCTTTCTGCTTCTAGTGTCCTAAACCAAAGACAGCTTCCTGCAGATCACACTGATGCACAGGGAGCCATCTAAGGCTCCCAGGAGTGTCCACACATCCACATCAGGAGTGAATGCATTGTGCCAGTATGCAATGAGGTGCCTGCCACCCAGCCTCTCAATAGGATGAGCCGTTCCACATGAGAAGATGGTTTGGAAAAAGAGTGAGTGGTGGAGCAGTGAGTATAGTAGGATCCATTTTTTTGTTTTTTTAAAAAATGATACCCTTTCCTTCCCAAGTTGGTATTGGTCAGAATGTTTTGTCACAACAATAGAGAAGCTAACTAAGACAAATATCCATTGCTTAAGACTCAAACAAAGCTGAGTGTTCTCAGGCCCTGCTCATTACCACCCAACTCCTACCAGTACTATCTAACTGTTGGAATTGTGGCACATGCCTTTAATTCCAGCACTCAGCAAGCAGAGGCAGGAGGGGTCTCAGTGAGAATGAGCCTGTTGAGGCTACAGGAAAACTCTGTCTCAAAAAGACCCCCCTAAAAAGATATATTTCCATATAGTAAGAATCTGGAACAGATTAACACCCCCCCCCCAATTTACATGGTATTAACTACCAGGAGCAGAAAAAAAAATGGCTTTATTTAAATTTCACTGTTGGAACTTTTATAACAAGTCTATGTTTCATGACTTAAAAAAACATCTTGAGGGGCTGGAAAGATAGCTGAGTGGTTAAGAGCACTGGCTGCTCTTTCAGAGGATCTGGGTTCAGTTCCTAGCACACATATAACAGCTAACAATTGTCTATAATTATAGTTCCAGCAGAATCTGACATCTCTGGCCTCTGTGGGGCATTGCATGTACATGGTACATTTGTATACATTCAGGGAAAATACTCATATGGATAAAATAAAGAATAAATAGGCTGGGCATGGTGGCACACGCCTTTAATCCTAGCACTCAGGAGGCAGAGGCAGAGGCAGCGGATCTTTGTGAATTCAAGGCCAGCCTGGTCTACAGAGTGAGTTCCAGGACAGCTGGGGCTACAGGGAGACCCTGTCTCAAAAAGACCCAAAAAAAAAAAAAAAGAATAAATAGAATTAAAAAAAACCAAACAAACCCTGCCTTGAAAGCTAGGTGTGGTGGTGTACACCTTTAATGTTAGCACTTGAGAGGTAGGTGGATCTCTGTGAGTTCAAGGCAAGCCAGAGTTACGTGGTGAAACCCTGTCTTTTTAAACAAACAAACAAAAAAAAACACCTGTTTTAGGCTGGTGTGAGATGGCTTAGTAGGTGAAGTGCTTGTCATCCAAGTCTGGCAACCTGGGTTCCATCCCCAGCACCTGTGTAAAGGTGGAGGGAAAAGCTGACTGCACAGATCATCCTCTGACCTCTACATGTATATCATGGTGTGCGTGCTGACACATATAAATAATAATGGTTATTTTATTTTACCCTTTTTTTTTTTTTGAGACAAGGTCTCCCTATTATACCAGCTGGCTTGGAACTTACTGTGTAGACCACCAGGCTGGCCTCAATCCCACAGAGATCCACTAGTCTCTACCTCCCAAGTACTGAGATTAAAGGTGTGCTCCACCAAGCTTGGCCATAAATAAATAATAATTTTAAAAATACTGATTTGAAGCTGTGCCTGGAGGTTCATACTTGTAATCCTGAAATATGAGCCATGCTCTCCAGACCATCATTGTTCAAGTATCACAGACCTGGGTTCACGTAGACCCTGCCGGTTGGCGCACATGCTTTGTCCTTTGTCCTGTGTGTGGAGCTCCTGGTGTAGCCACAGGGCTCCATACCCGCCGTGCCCCTCCCACTTGCATGCTTACTCATAGGACCAACCACAGCACAACTTTCTTAATTTTCTCCCTGGAAGGGCAGCTTTCTCTCATGGATTTGTTTTTTGTTGTTTTTGAGACGAGGTCTCGCTAAGTAGCTCTAGCTAGACTAGAAATTGCTGTGTAGACTAGACTGGCCTTGAACTTGAGACAGTCCTGCCACTGCCTCTTTAGTGCTGGGATTATAGGTGTGGATCACCATGCCTAGCTTCCTGTGGGTTTTAATTTTGTAAGTTACATGTCTCATGTGTGCTAGTGGCCATCTCTCATTGCTATCACTGTACAGGGCATGTGCTGCTGGAATCCCAAGAGGCATTGTGAGAGCTTGTGAAGTATATTGCTCTGCTTGTATTCTGTTGTAGGTGCATGTTTTCCACCCACCGCTGGTCCCAAGCAAGTACCGCTTCCTCCTCACAGACTACATCTCATTGGCCAAGACAAGGCTTGCTGACCTCAAGGCAAGTTTGGCTACTGCTCTGGCCCTACCTGGGAATACCCAGTGCCTGTCTTTATATTCACATTTGTTTTGCTCTTCTGAAGGTTTCCTTAGAGAACATGGGACTCTATGAGGATTTGTCCTCTTCTGGGGACATGGCAGAGGTAACATTGCTTGCATTGCCCTGAAATCCTGAATTTGAGTTCATTTCTCTTTCTTTTGACTTGAGTATTTGGCCTTTAACATCTTGTACCTGGTTCACCTCTAGTGAAGCTGGTTGGCAGTTTTCTCAAAGGTCTTTTATCTATGCTGTCTCTCATAATTGTGTGTGACAGCACTAGCACAGAGTGGCTGTGTGGGAGGATAGGCCTATGACGAAGAGTTTCTCAGTTTACATAATTTTCCTTATTTAATTTTTTATTTTTAAATTTTATTTATTTGGGTGTGTGTGTGTGTGTGTGTGTATGTGTGTGTGTAGGTCAGAGAACAACTTGAGAGAATTGTTTCTCTCCTTTCACCAGGTGGGTCCTGAGGATTGAACTCATTGTTAGCTTGGTGGCAAGTGCCTATACCCATCGAGCCATCTTGGTGGACCAGTTTTTATTTGTGTGTGTGTGTGTGTGTGTGTGTGTGTGTGTGTGTGAGAGAGAGAGAGAGAGAGAGAGAGAGAGAGAGAGAGAGAGAGAAATGTTGTACAGGGCCTGTGTGCCATGATTGCATATAGAGGTCAGAGGACAACTGTGGAGTTGTTCTCTCCTTCCTTGTTCATGAGGGTTTTGGAGATCAAACTCAGATGGCCAGGCCCATATGGTAAGTACCTCTACCCATTGAACCATCTTGCCTTTTTCCCCACAGAGCTGTTTTCTTTCTTTCCTTTTTTTTTGAGACAAAATCTCCTATAGCCCACTGTCTTGGGTGCATAATTATATTACAGACATTTGTTACCACACTTAGCTTTGCCATTTCATAACTTTTAAAATCTCAAAGTTAAGTTTCTATTTCTTCCCACCTGGAAGGCTTCTATCTTCTGTTCTTCTGGATGGAAGGGCAGCAAAGTGGGGAACTATTGAAGTGGTTTCCATTGGACAAAGAAGATAGGAGGATGGCTTTGGCAACTTAGAGCTGAGCTGACTCTAATGCTCATGTGGGTCCAGGAAGCAGGACTTGGGGTGCTTGTAATTGTTCCAGGTTATACAGCATCCATCTCAGCTTTAAGCTAACTGGCCAAAGCTAACTGGCCATAAGGAGCATCAGGTGCCAGCCTTATATGTTTGCTTACTTGTTTCAAATCTTCTTTCTCTCTCCCTTTCTGTATGAAATCAGCCTCACAATCAAGCAATCCAGGATGTTGAGAAGGCCATTGTGGTATTTGAGCATACAGGGAGAATCCCAGTGCCTGTTGTGGAGGCCAGGTAGGAGGCCGGGAGCCGGCTACTATAGAGCAGCCATTGCCTGTAGCACATCCAGACACTGCCATAGTAGAGACGTTTTCAAGTTTGTCCATGGTGATCACAGAGTCACATGGGGATGGAGGTGTCATTCTGTCATGGGAGACAGGAGTTAAGTATGGAGGCCATGTCAGGTGAGGTTGGAGGTAGCATAGAGTGAGAGCAGAGTGTCCACTTTTGTGACAGCATGTGGTATTCTCCCTCCCTGAAACACCCAAGGGGTGATGCCCTTCTGGAGTCATGTAGTAGCAGAAGTTGATGAACCTTTGTAGCAACAGGGGCTTTTTAGTTAGTGCTTTCTGGGTGTCCCAGATAAAGCCAGCCCAGGGAATTGAGTAGCAAAACTATTGAAATCACTATGATCTCAGAACATCTTGAATTGTGAACTCATGGAATTTTGGGATTACCTCCAAGGATGTAGATAATCCCCCAGGCCTGCTGGAGAATTTCAGGGTCCAACTGAAGGAACAGGGGTGAGAAGCACAGAGCCAAGACACAGACCCTGGGAGTCAGGTGAACGCAGACAGAGGGCGAGCTGTCACAGACTCGTTTATTGGGGACAGGGTTAGGGGTTATGTACTATTCGCATTCCCACTTGTGATTGGCTCAGGTCTGCAATGCTGCTTGTATGGTCTCACCTGCCTAGGGCAGGTTAGGTTGATGAGGGACAAGCTCTGTGCATCATAATTCTCAGCATACTGGCCATACTAAACAAGGAGAAAGCTTACAATGACCCTTAAGCAATCCTTATAGCCTTAGATTAACCTGTGTTCTGTGCCCAAGCCTGGAGAGAGTAGTCATGGTCCAGATCTCACCAACCATAGAGTTGTTGCTAGTGAAGACTATCTTTGCAAACCATGTCCTTAAAAATGATGAAAAAGAAGACTTAAGGGGCTGGGGAGCTGGCTCAGTGGTTAAAAGCATTGCTACTCATACAGAGGACCTGGATTCAGTTCATAGCACTCACATGGTAGCTTACAACTGCCTGTAAATCCAGTTCCAGGGAATCCAACACCTTCTCTGGCCTCCATGGGTACTTTATGTACATAAAGTAAAAATAATTTTTTTTTAAAGACTTAAAAACATGATCAAACAGAGTCTCGCCACCTGTGGTGGTAGTTTGTGATCTCATTGCTTAGGAGGCGGGAGTTCAGGACTTTGTCATATTAGGAGTTTGAGGCCAGTCTGAGCTACATAAGATGCTGTCTCAAAAAATACAGTAAAACAAAAATCACTGACTGTTGATGGAAGGGGCCTTTTTCCTGAATTCATTATTTTGTCTGCTTTTCTTTGTCACAGCATATTCAGGAGGCCCTACTACCTGTCCCACTTCCTCCCTGCCCTGCTTACACCGAGAGTGGTGAGTGTGCACGTTTAAAAATCTACCACCTCTGGGAAACAAGGGTGCTCTTTGTTTGCTGCTCATAGGATTCTTTTTCTCACAGCTCCCAAAGGTTCCCGATTCCCGGATGGCTTTTATAGAGTCCCTAAGGAGGTAAGTAATAGCTTCCAAAGAGGTTGCTTTGTATCCAGTGTGCTCCCAGTGGGTCGGTTTGTGTGTGTGTTTCTTTGAGACAGTCTCACTGTGTAGCTTTGACTAGCCTGAAACTCATTATGTAAATTAGGCTAGCCTCTGGCTCACAGAGGTCCACCTGCTTCTGCCTCTTAAGTGTTGAAATTAAAGGTATGTGCCACCATGCCTGACCCTTACTTTTTTTTGTTGGTTTCATTTTTTTGTTTTGTTTTGGGGTAGGGTCTCCTTGTAGACCCAGCTGTCCTGAAACTCAAGTAGACCAGGCTGGCCTTGATTTCACAGATTCATCTGCATTTGCCTCCTAAGTGTTGGGATTAAAGGCATGGCCCCTTGCTTATTTTTTACATAAAAATATCTCAAATACTTCTGATACTCTGTTCCACAATGTTTCCTGACCCTTGGTATATGTAAGAGAAGATAGGATAAAGGGATGCGAGGCGCCATTCTGTAGATTAAAAACAAACATCTCAATATGCCACAACTCTAGTTACCTACATTGGACCTGCCTAAGATAGGCCCTGTCAGCAGTCAGTAATGGAAGGAGGAGGGGCTCATGGGGCTAGTTCATGCTGAACTATTGGCTACTGATAGTTTTGTGGAGAGGGAGAATCCTTGTGTCCAGTGATGTACCCATTCCTGAGCCCACCAGACTGCAAAGGAAAGCTCCACACCCATGACAACCCTGAGTAGCTTAGTCAGTCACAAAACAAAACAAACATGAACATGAAAAGATTTGTAGGAAAGTGGGGACTAGATGGAGATAGGGAAATGGGAGAGGATAGGGGATGAGAGTCACTGCATGTTATGTACATGTGTGAAATTGTTGGATCTGAGATCTCCTGAGACCAATGGAAGTGCAGGAAGGCAGGTGCTTCAGCAAGGCTGAGTGTTGATTGACTTAACCTAGTTAATCCATTAATCCAGTCCTCTTTGGCTTAATTGGCTTTTGTGGCTGTGGGGGTGGAGTTATCCTCCCAGCTGGTATTAAAGTTAGGGTTGTGTGAGTCTTGAGATCTGAGATCTCCTGAGACCAGCAGAAGCTCAGGTAAAGAGCCCCCCCCCCCCAACTGGGATTACAAAGGTATCTGAAGGAGGCAAGCAAAGCAAGCCTTCAACACAGTGAAGAGGCATTTAGGACTCACATTGGAATACAGGCAAGGAGAAGCCCATATGCCAGGAATACGAAAAAGAGACAACATGGGAAAGGGGCAGGATAATCCCGAAACAAGCTCTACCAACCCTATGGAAGATTCCTACAGTGGGATCCCTCTGGGGATGGCCCAGGACACAGATATCAGAAACACAATTTGGAACATATTTAAAGAACCACAAGATTATAAAGAGCAAATCAAAGAACTGAGAAAAGAGAATGAAGAACTCAAGGACCTAGAGAGAGAGAATGACAAACTCCAGAAGGAAGTAGAAACAGGGAAAAGATCCCATGCTGAAAAAGATAAGGAAAGCAACCAGCGAAGCAAAGAGCTACAGGAAGAGATTGAGAAGCTCCAAAAAGAAGTAGAAATACTAAAGAAATCAGAAGAGGAAATGAAAAAGGAAACACTCATCCAATCAAGAGGAAAGGAATGGAAAAAGCCTCAGAAGCAGAACGGAGGAAGTGGAAAAAAGAATATCAGACCTGGAAGATAACACAGAACAACTAAAAACCTCAAAGATTATGAAAAATTTAAAAATACATGAAAGTGCAACAACCAGGAACTGTGGGACACTATGAAAAGATCAAACCTCTGCATCATAGGAATAGTGGAAGGAGAAGAATCCCAAGAAAATGGTATTGATCAGATCTTCAGCAGAATAATAGATGAAAATTTCTCCAAACTAAAAAAAGACAAACCAATACAAATACAAGAAGCACATAGAACTCCAAACAGACAAGATCAGAAAAGAAATTCTCCACGCCACATCATAGTTAAAATGCTAGACACCCAAAACAAAGACAAAATCCTTAAAGCCACAAGAGAAAAACAACAAGTGACCTATAAGGGGAAACCTATCAGAATTACAACTGACTTCTCAACGCAAACTATGAAAGCAAGAAGAACCTGGAGCAAAGCATTCCCAGTGTTAAGGGACAATAGATGCCAACCCAGGTTACTATACCCAGCAAAAATGTCAATTATAGTTGAAGGAGAGAGAAAAATCTTCCATGACATAAACAACTTGAAAGAATACATGTCCGGAAAACCAACCCTTCAGAGAATACTTGAAGCAATTCAAAGAACAGAAGAAAGGAGCAACCAACCCCAGGCACCTAGAAGGAGAAATCAATAAAAGCATAACTGCAGAAGTAGAAACCTAAATCAAAACCGCAGATGGATAATAAGGCAAAAGGAAGCAACACAAACCTATCAGTCATAACCTTAAATATTAATGGACTAAATTCCCCAATCAAAAGACATAGACTGGGAGACTGGATTAGGAAACAGAATCCATCGATATGCTGTCTACAAGAAACACATCTTACCTTCAAGGACAGGCACCACCTTAAAGTGAAGGGATGGAAAAAAATATTCCAAGCAAATGGTACCAAAAAGAAAGCAGGTGTTGCTATTTTAATATCGGACAAAATAGACTTCAAAGTAAAAGAAATCAGAAGAGACAAAGAAGGCCATTACATTTTTATCAAAGGAACAATTCACCAAGAAGATTTCATAATTATGAATATATATGCCCCAAACTCTGGTGCACCAAACGTTATAAAGACAATTCTCCAGGACAACAAGTCACAAACTAACCCCAGAACACTCATAGTAGGGGACTTCAATACCCCACTGAGTCCTTTGGATCGGTCAACAGGACAAAGAATAAACAAAGAGACATCTGAACTGAACGATATGATACACCAAATGGACCTCATAGACCTCTACCGAATATTCCACCCTAATACCAGAGAATACACTTTCTACTCAGCACCCCATGGAACATTCTCCAAAATTGACCATATACAGGGATACAGAAGAAACCTCCACAAATACAAAAAGATTGAAATAATTTCATGCATTCTTTCAGACCACAGTGCAATAAAGCTCAACATCAACACCAGGATAAGCCCTACTGCCTACAAGAACACATGGAGGCTAAACAACACACTCTTGAATAATGAATGAGTCAAGGAAGAGATAAAGAAAAATAAAAGCATTCCTGGAACTGAATGACGATGACAATGACAATACAACACAACAAAACTTATAGGATACCTTAAAAGCAGTCTTAAGAGGGAAGTTTATAGCCCTGGGTGCCTACATTAGAAAAACAGAAAGAGCACAAGTGAATGATCTAACACTATGGCTAAAAGCACTTGAGTGGCAACAACAGATAAACCCTAAACGCAACAGACAGGAAGAAATAACAAAAATCAGAGCAGAAATCAATGAAATAGAAACAAAGAAAACAATACAAAAAAATCAATGAATCCAAAAGTTGGTTCTTTGAAAGAATAAACAAGATAGACCTCTAGCCCAGTTAACCAAAAGAAAGAAGTAACAACTCCAAATCAATACAATCCATGATGAAAAGGGAAATATCACAACAGACAAGGAAAAGATCCAGAAAATTATATGGGAATACTTCAAAAACCTATACTCTACCAAGTTTGAAAACCTAGAGAAATGGATGAATATCTGAAACCCTGGGAATCACCAAAGCTCAACCAAGAAGAGATCCACAGCTTAAACAGACCCATAATACATGAAGAAACTAAAAAAAGCCTAGGCCCAGACGGTTCCACAGCAGAATTCTATAAAACATTTCACAAAGACCTACAACCATTATTACTGAAACTGTTTAGAAGGATACAATCAGGGCTGGAGAGATAGCCTAACGGTTAAGAGCACCGACGCTCTTGCAGAGGACCCAGGTTCGATCCCCAGCGCCCACATGGCAGCTAAGAACCGTCTGTAACTCCAATTCCAGGAGAACTCCAGTTCCAGGGGAATCCGAGACCCTCTTCTGACCTCCGCGGCATTGCACGACACGGGTGCACAGACCTGCATGCAGACAGTACATTCATACACTACACATTAAAAAAAAAATAAGAGGATACAATCAGAGGAATTCTCCCAGAAGTTCCTTCTTGAAGCCAGAAATGACTCTATTACCAAAGAGACCAGGGCAAGAGAGCAGACTAGAAGAGAAGAGAATTTAGGATACTCATCTGCCTAATGAAATACAGATGCAAAATTCTAAACAGGATACTGCAAATCTGCATAAAGACACCATCATATCAAACTGACAAGTGGATCATCCATCAATGACCAAGTTTGGATTCACACCAGAGATGGCGGGGTGTGTTCAACATACAAAAATCAATAAACATCATCAAACATAAATGGAATGAAAGACAAAAACCACACCATCATCTCAATTGATTGCTGAAAAAAGCCTTTGACAAAATCCAGCATCCCTTCATGCTTAAAGTCCTAGAGGGAATTGGGTTTGGAGGGATCATTCCTCAATGTAATTCAAAGCCATATAAACAGGAAACTCACAGTCGAATATCATCCTAAATGGGGAAATGACAGAAAGATTCCTTTAAAGGTAGGAACTGCCCATGTCACCACTCCTCTTCAAATTAGTGCTTGAAACACTTGCTAGAGGCAATAAGACAAGAAAAGGAAATTAAAGGAGTACTAATTGGAAGAGGAAGTCAAGCTATCCCTATTGGCTGATGATATGATTGTTTACTTAAGGGATGCTAAAACCAGAAAAACCCTAGAAGTGATTAACAGCTTCAGCAAAGTGGCAGGATACAAAATTAACCTAAAAAAAAAAATCACTGGCCGTTTCTTTACACAAGAACAAGCAACTGGAGAAAGAATTCAAAGAGAACAACTCACCAGCATAGCCTCAAAACGAATAATACCTAGGAACAAACCTAACCAAAGACATAGCAACAAGATTACAATTTATATTAACTTAAATGAAGAAGAAACTGAAATGACACACGAAGATGGAAAAACCTCCCATGCCTCATGGATTAGAGAAAAATTATCATTGTAAAAATGTCCTTCTACCCAAACTCTTGTATAGATTTTAATGCAATTCCAATCAAAATCCCCAAGAGTTTCTTCACAGGCTTGGGGGGAAAAGTCCTTAAATTCATTTGGAAAACAAAGACCCCGAATAGCCAAAACAACCCTGAGCGAAAAGAGCACACAGGGGGGATCTCTATACCAGACATCAAACTATACTACAGGCTATAAGTCATAAAAACAGCCTGGTACTGGCACAAAAAACAGACCTGTTGACCAATGAAACAAAACCGAATATCCAAAACCTGAGCACATACAATTCAGCACCTCATATTTGACAAGGGGGCAAAGAAAAATAAAAAAAAAAAAAAACCAGTGGAGAAAAACAGCATCTTCAGACAAGTGGTGTTTGGCAAAACTGGATCACCACTTGTAGAAGAATGAATTAAACCCCTACCTCTCACCCTGTACAAAAGTCAACTCCAGATGGATCAAAGACTCAATGTGAACCCCCAAACTCTGAAAGGCGATAAGAAGAAAAAGTTGGTACAGACTACAAGACATAGGCTAGGAAAAGACTTCCTAAATCAGACAGCTTACAACAAGAATTAAGGTTGACAAATGGGACCAATTAAACTCAAAAAGCTTCTGTACATCAAAAAGAAACAATCAAGGAAGTGAAGAGTAACCCCACAAAACTGGGAGGAAACCTTCACCACAGAAACATCTGACAAAGATTGATTTCCAGAATATGTAAACTACTCAAAAAAAAAAAAAAAAAAAGAAAAATGACCCACTCAAAGAGCTGAACAGAGACTTCACAAGTGAGGAATTAGAGATGTCTGAGAACACCTTAAGAAGTGTTCAACATCACTAATCATTAAGGATATGCAAATCAAAACCACTTTAAGATATCATCTTACTCCAATAAGACTGGCTAGGATCAAGAAAACAAATGATACCAAGTGCTGGAGAGGTTGTGGGGAAAGGGGAACACTCATCCACTGCTGGTGGGAATGTAAACTCATACAGCCACTATGGAAAGCAGTGTGGAGAACCCTTGGAAGACTTGGAATGAACTTGCCACCCGACCCAGCCATACCACTCCTGGGCATGTACCCTCAAGACTCACCCCACCGCAGAGATACATGCATGGCCATGTTTATTGCAGCTCTCTTCACAATAGCAAGGAGCTGGAACCAGCCCAAATGTCCCTCAAATGATGAGTGGATAGAGAAAATGAGGTACATCTACACAATGGAGTTCTATGCAGCAGTAAAGAAAGATGACATCATGAGCTTTGCAGGAAAATGGCTGGAGCTAGAGGACATCACACAGTCCCAGAAAAACAAACAGCGAATGGTATCCCTCATCTGTGGATGCTAGTGCCAATTACCTAGTTGTAAGTATTTCTTGTGCATGGCCCCTTGAGCTTTTGTCCAAAGCGGTTGGGAGTGATGCATATTGGAAACAACAACAACAACAACAGAAAGGACTGCATCCAAGAACTGACTGAAGCAGTGAACTTCTGCTCAAAACAGTCAACTTCCAATATTGAGAAAGACTGAGAAAGAGATGAAAAGCATGTTTGGCAGAATGCATGAGATCTGGTGGGGTGGGGGGATGGGAGGAACACGGGTCTAGACTTGATAAAAAGAAAATATATAAATAAATTAAAAAAAGAAATTGTCAGATAACAAATTAGTAAATATTTAAATAAACAGAAAAGTAGAGACCAATTTAAAATACCTATTTAAATAATCAAAAGGGGCTCAGAGTTTAAGAGCACTGACTGCTCTTGTAGAAGACCCAGGCTCAATTCCGAGCACACGGTGGCTAACAACTGTCTGTAACTGAAGTCGCAGGGGAATCTGTGCCCTCTTCTATCCTCTGCAGACAATGCATGACACAGGTGCACTTACATACATGCTGTCAGTCTACTCATAAAATAAAAAATAAAATATTAAAAATAATCATGAGTATTTCAATAGAACATATTAAAATTGGGATGATACAGAAAAGATTAGCATGGTCCCTGTGTAGGATAACAGGCAAATTCTTGAAGCACTGTATGTTTAAAAAAAAAAAAAAAAGCCCATAAATCTCCTATAGTCTTTTTTAAACAGTCTCATGTATCCTAGGCTTAAACTTAATACATAGCAAAGCAGGCCCCGAACTCCTGATCTTCCTGCTTCCATCTCCCAAGTAGAGATTACAGGTATATACCACTATGCCTAGCAGTCTGGCTCTCTCTCTGTGTCTGTCTGTCTGTCTGTGTGTTTTAGTCACTTTTCTGTTGCTGTGATAAAGCACCATGACAAAGGAACTTATAAAAGGAAGAGTTTATTTGAGCTTATGATTGACAGTTCCAGGGAATTAGAGTCCATTGTGGCAGGAGGCATGGCGGCTGGATCTGGAGCAGCAAGCCGAGGGTCACATCTCGCAAAGAGCACAGGAAGCAGAGAGAGGGTAACTGGAGACCACAGGCTTGTTAAACTCACTGAGCCTGTCCCCAATAACGTACTTCCTCTAGCACGGCCACACCTTCTAAGACCTCCAAAAACAGTGCCACCAACTGGAGACAAATGTCTGAATACTTACAGCCTATGGGGGACACTCATTCAAACCACCACAGTGTGTGTGTGTGTGTGTGTGTGTGTGTGTGTGTGTGTGTGTGAGTGACAGGATTTCAGAATACCTTGCATCTGTCTCCTAAGTCCTGGGATTACAGACATGTAGACATGTACCACCATGTCTGGCCTGAACTGCTAAATATAACTTAGTGGTGTTCAAAGTGGTTTTATACTTGTGTCTGTAGCTGTTTTGTGTATATTTTGGTTTCTTTGACATACAAGTTTAATATATAATAAAATGAATCAGGTAGCTTCTGTTTGCTGGCATTATTTGTGTAATGCAAGGATTCTGCATTTTACAAGCTTGGAAGGTGTGGTATAAAGTATCTGCTGACCTTTGTGGAGTCAGAGGCTAGCTCCTGACCCAGTTTCTGAGTAGCTACTAGTTTACTCAGGTGTTTTATTCTTTTTTTTTTCTTCTGAAACTTTCTACCAACTTTCAAGCTGGGCATGGTGGCACATGGTTTTAATTCCAGCATTTAGGAGGCAAAGGCCAGCTTGGTCTACATAGTGAGTTCTAGACCAGTTGTGGCTAGAGACCCTGTCTCCAAAAAACAACAAAAACTTTATTCATCTAGGTTTGTTTATTGTTTTTCTGTGGTACTGTGAATGGAGCCCAGGACCTGGTGTACATCAGGCAAGTTCTGTACTGCAGAGCTTTGTCTCCAGATTTCATCTAAGTTTGTAAATTCACTGCACAGTTGTTCATTGGATGATGTAGAACTGCTGGCAAGAGTGGGGCTATCTGTGTGCTGCAGTGGCATTGGTAGACAATGCTGAGTCACAACCACCTTGCGATTGTCCTGTCTTCACACTTGAGAGTACAGACAAGTCCATTGTATCTACCTAGAGATCCCACTGTACCTCACATGGCTTTTAGGAATGGCACTGGAAATGCACACAGAAGAGTTCAGCACAGACATCCTGAGGAGATGATGTTTTAGGCCATCTAGGATTGGCACAGTTCAAACAGAAGGAGGCAGTACTCCAAAGTGAAACCTGAATGACTAGAATTGTCAGAGGTACAGTCTGGAGTCCATCACAGACTGTGCAGACATGTGTTGCCTGCATATTTCTAACAATGTTGATTTTTTTTTTACTATTACTCATCATTTATTACTAATATATGACATGTTATAAAATAGTAAGTACCACTTAAATCTGCATATATATGATTTTTTTTCTTCTTCTGAAATCAATAAGGCTGGGGATATAGCTCCATGGTAGAACACTTGGCTAGTGGGTTCAATCCCCAGCACCACAAAATGTAAATAAAATACAGAACAGTACAGTATATACTGTTGTGACAGTTTTGGAATTAAAAACCTAAGAATTATAGTTGACTTGGATATTGCTTTCTTTTGATCTAGAACCGATAAGATTCCCCCATCGCTATATGACGCCTATTGCCAGGCCTGTGCCACTGCTGAGGAGAAGCAGACTAAAAGTAAGGTTTATGGCCACCTTTTGTTCCTGTGCTTTCTGTTTCTGTGATGTGTCTGTCACCCAATGTCTGTATCAGTGCCCTCAGTGGTCAGAGTGTACCTACATCTAGTGGCTCATATCTACCTATAACTAGCCATTTCTCCAGTCCCAAATATACTTTTTTTTTTTTTTGGTCTTTTCCAGACAGGGTCTCTATGTAGCCCCAGCTGTCCTGGAACTCACTCTGTAGACCAGGCTGGCCTTGAACTCACAAAGATCCGCCTGCCTCTGCCTCCCAAGTTTTCGCCATGACCTGTCTGTGGTGGGCTTTTGCCATGACCTGTCTGTGGTGGGCTTTTGCCATGACCTGTCTGTGGTGGGCTTTTGCTATGACCTGTTTGTGGTGGGCTTTCGCCATGACCTATCTGTGGTGGGCTTTCGCCATGATCTGTCTGTGGTGGGCTTTCGCCATGACCTGTCTGTGGTGGACTTTCGCCATGACCTGTCTGTGGTGGGCTTTTGCCATGACCTGTCTGTGGTGGGCTTTTGCCATGACATGTCTGTGGTGGGTTTTGCCATGACCTGTCCGTGGTGGGCTTTTGCCATGACCTGTCTGTGGTGAGTTTTTGCCATGACCTGTCTGTGGTGAGCTTTTGCCATGACATGTCTGTGGTGAGTTTTGGGATCAAACTCAGGTTGTCAGGATTGGCAGCAAGCACATTTACTCACTGTGCTATTTCACCAGTCCCTGGTTTTTGTGGAGTTGGTTTATTTGTTTGTTTATTTATTTATTTATTTTTATGTGTCATGCAGTATGTAACTGCACCTGTGTTGTGCAGTGTATGCAAAAGATAGAAGATGGTATTGGATCCCCTGGAATTGGAGTTACAGCCACCATGTGGGTGCTGAGATTCGAACCTGGGTCTTTTGCAAGAACAGCCAGTGGGGCACTCAGAAGTCAGGCAGATCTCTGTGAGTTCAAGGCCAGCCTGGTCTATAGAGCAAGCTCCAGGCCAGCTGGGACTAAAGGGAGACCCTATGTCAAAAATACCAAAAAAAAAGAATTTCAATGTAGTTTTGATTTGCATTTCCATGGTGGCTAAAGGTAGTAAACATTTTTCATGTATTTATTATTCATTTGTACTTAAAATGATTTTATATTTATTTTATGTATATGTGTATTTTGCCTGCATATATGTGTTCTTTGTGAGTATAATGCCTTCAGAGTCCAGAGGAGAATGTTAGATCTCCAGGAACAGTTGTTAGCTGCCATGTTGGTATTGGAACTGTCCTCTGAAAGAGCGGCAAGTGCTCTTAACTGCTGAGCCATCTCTCTGTCTCATGTATGGACTTTTTGTTTTTTGGTTTTTTTTTTTAATGAGATTTTTTTTTTTAGGGGTACAGGATGTTTTGAGACTGTTTCACTGCATACCCCTGGCTGGCCTAAACTCACCATGTAGACTAGGATGACCTCACTTACAGACAATTCTCAGACAATTCTCTTGTCTCTGCCTTCCCTGGGTGTTAGCACTACCACACTCAGCATGAGTTCCTTTTTATTTTTGTAAAGTTTTATTACTGCATATTCATTGTTCAGAGTAATGGATTTCATTGTAGCATTTGCATGCCATGTGTTTCTTTTGAGATCTGCCTTTTTTGTTTGCTGATTTATTGATTGGATTATTTTTCTTTTTGTATATAGATAGTTTGCACTCTCTCTTTTCTGAATTTTTTTTTTTTTTTTTTTTTTTTTTTTTTTTTTTGGTCTTTTTCAAGACAGGGGTCCTCGGTAGCCCCAGCTGTCCCTGGAATTTGCTCTGTAGACCAGGCTGGCCTTGAACTCACAAAGATCCGCCTGCCTCTGCCTCCCAAGTGCTAGGATTAAAGGCGTGCGCCACCACGCCCGGCTTTTCTGAATATTTTATTCATCTTTGTCACATGAATAGGTAGCAAAGATTTTCCTCCATTCTGTAGCCAGTTTCTTTTCCTGTACAGAAGCTTTTTGATTTGATGCAGACCTGTCAGTTCTTATTGGTTTTTCCCAAGCTAGTGGAGTCCTAGTCAGAAAGTTGTCTATGCCTATGTCTTGAATGTTTTCCTTATGCCTTCTACTAGTTTCAGAGTTTCAGGTATTATGGTAAGGTCTTTGGTTCATCCTGAATAAACTGATCTATAGAATGTGAGAGATAGGGTTTGAATTTCTGTGTTTTACATATGGGCATCTAGTTTTCCCAGCACCATTGTTTTGAGGCTTCTTTTTGACACCTTTGTAAAGAATCAGAGGACCATAGTCGTGTGTTTTTGTTTTTTTTCCCCCCTGTATCTTTTCCATAGGTCTACAGGGCTATTTTTATACTAGTACATGCTGGCTTTGCTATAGTGACTATGTAGTATAATTTGAAATCAGATGATATACTTTCTGCCTTGTTCTTTCTGTTCAGGATTGTTTTGGGTGTTTGAGGGTTTTCTGTGCTTATGTATGAAGCTTAAGAATGTCATTGCTGGGGCTGGAGAGATGGCCTAGCGGTTAAGAAGCGCCGACCGCTCTTGAGAAGGACCCGGGTTCGATCCGCCACACCCACATGGGGCCGAGCCGTCCTGAACTCACTAAACTGAATCCAATGGAGAACTCCACTTCCAGAGGAATCCTACACCCTCTTCTGACCTCCGCGGCGTTGCACGTCACGGGTGCACAGACTTGCATGCAGACAATACATTCATACACATATGGAAATAAATAAAATTTTTTTTAAAAAGTAAAAAAAAAAAAAAAAGAATGTCATTGCTGCCGCAGTCCCGCGGATGCCCTGGTGAACCCGGCCATTCTGTGCAGCCGGAGGGCGTGCTGACATCTCAGCTGCCTGGTGAAGGGCGCGCTGGTGCAACGCTCCAAGAGCTATCACAGTGGTAACTGAAAGAGCCTAGGGTGGGGATGCCCTCGCCTAGTCTATCCCAACCCCTGTCACCGCTGTCTTTCCCGACTGGCAGCAGCCCCTTGGACAGTCCTCGAAATTTCGCAGCCTCAGCAGTGGTCAAGTTCCCCTTCGCCCAGAGTCAAGCTCGTCCTCTTGGGAGCGGCTGCACCAGCTTCCCTTCCAGCCCACCACAGACGAGCTGCGCTTCCTGTCCAAGCACTTCCACAGCTCCGGGTGTGTGGTGGTGGACAAAGAGGGCAACTTCTCACCACACCTACGCCCATGCTCCCGCAGTCTCAGCCCAGGATGAACCTCAGGGACCTTCGACAAGGAGACTGTGATGATAAACCACGTGTACCGAGAACGGTTCCCCAAGGCTCTGGAACACTCAGGCAGTGAGGAGGTGGGCTTCATCATACAGCTGGTCCACAAGCTGTTCATCATCATAGCGAGGCCAACTTGCCTGCTGGAGTGTCAGGAGTTCTACCACCTGCTGGAAGCAACCGAAGGCCAGGCCCCGAGGACCAGGGAGTCAAGACCAACCTGCCCCTCTACATCATCCGCCAGCTAGGTCTGGCCAAGGACCTTCTGAAAGAGATCGTGCCCCTCAGTGACTTGGATGTAGTCCGGCCTCCATCACCTGAGTCCCCAGAGATCACTGACAAGGTTGGGGTTGGGTCCGGTCTTGCCTTCTCCAAGTGGCTTGCAAAAGGCTGACTGCTCAAGTTCTTTGTGTGGTGGGCGCTTAATAAACGTGTGGGACTTTGGGGAATGTGCAGACAGTGGGCTGCAGGAAGGCATCTGGGCTAGGTTAAAAGAGGTTAGAGCTTGTGTAAGAGCCAACCAGGCCCTGTGCAAGCAAAAATTCAGAAACGGGTGTGGGAGAGACTTGGGCAGACAGGAAGTGGCGTCAGGCAGCAGAACCAGCAGCTTGGGCCTAGGCACAGCAATGAGCAGATTCCAAGCCTGTGTGCCCCTAGGCCCGGGCCCTGGGTGGCCCTTCCCAGACAAAGCTCTGTGAGAGCAACTTCGAGACCATCAAGCTCATCAGCAACAGGACCTACAGGGCCGTCTACCTGATGTGGCACCGGGACAGCGCCTCACCATCAAGAAGATCAACAAGGGGCCGGGCGTGGTAGCCCAAGCCTTTAATCCTAGCACTTGGGAGGCAGAGGCAGGCAGATCTTTGTGAGTTCAAGGCCAGCTTGGTCTACAGAGCGAGCTCCAGGCCAGCTGGGACTAAAAGGGAGACCCTGTCTCAAAAATATAAATAAATAAATAAATAAATAAATAAATAAATAAATAAATAAATAAATAAAAATCAACAAGCACAACCTGATTCCTCAGAACCAGATGCAGCATGTGTTCGTGGCGTGGGACATCCTGACTTTCCCTGAGAACCCCTTTGTGGTGGACATGTTCTGCTCCTTTGAGACCCGTTGCCACCTCTGCATGGTCATGGAGTACTGGGAAGGGGGTGAATGTGCCATGCTTCTCAAGAACATGGGCCCGCTGCCGGTGGACATGGCGAACATGTACATGTAGTTTGTGGAGAGTGTGCTGGTGCTGGAGTACCTGCACAGCTACGGGATGGAGCTTTACAGGACAACTTCAAGGAGTTGGTTCTTTCCTTCTGCCATATGGATTCTAGAGCTTTTTTTTTTTTTTTGTCTTTTTTGAGACAGGGTCTCCCTGTAGCCCCAGCTGTCCTGGAACTCACATTGTAGACCAGGCTGGCCTTGAGCTCACAAAGATCCGCCTGCCTCTGCCTCCCAAGTGCTAGGACTAAAGGCGTGCGCTACCATGCCCGGCTCAAGGATTCTAGAGCTTTAAATCAAGTTGTTGGGCTTGGCAACAGGTGCCTTTATACTTTGAGCCATGTCACCAACCTTTGTTCTTTTAAAACATGCCGTAATGCCAGGCATTACGCACACCTTTAATCCCAGTACAGGCAGATTTCTGTAACAGGCCAGCTGGGACTAAAGGGAGACCTCCCTCCCCCCCACCAAAAAAATATATGTCTTCCTTTATACAATTAAATTAAAATGGTGTGGGGGAGGTTTGAACCAGTATTCTTTAAAAATATATGCTCTGGGCTGGAGAGATGGCCAGTGGTAAGAGCGCCAACTGCTCTTACAGAGGACCCGGGTCGATCCCAGCACCCACATGCGGCCGAGAACTGGCTGAAACTCCAATCCAGAGGAGAACCAGTTCCAGGGGAACCGACTCCTCTCTAACCTCCGGGTCCGGCATGCAGACAGTACATTCATACACATGACAGAAATAAATAAAATTTTAAAAAATGAATAAAAATATATGCTCTTAATGACTCTTTTTGCTTCGAGTGCTGACTCAGAGTATTCCTTCACATCCTGTTGTAAAGACAGTATGTTAGTTACAAGTTTGATAAATTTAATAAATTGTCATCCATCTATAATTTTGACCCCGTCCTTAACCCCTCACCCTGAGCTATGTTGGCCATCTTCATTATATGTGTGTCTTTTACAGTTATATACCATTTTTCCCTTAAGTTTCTTAAATGTTTTTTTTTTTTAGAAATTGACATGCCAGGCAGAGTGGCACATGCCTTTAATCTCAGCACTCAAGAGGCAGATGCAGGTAAGTCTCTGTGAGTTCAAGGCCAGCTGGAGCACAGGGAGATCCCTGTCGGTTAAAAAGACAAAAAAAAAAAATAATATATATATTATACATAGTACATATATATATATGTATATATATATATGTAGATATATATATTGTGCATGTCCTAGGAACTGGAACCCAGAGCCTTTGTACATTATGGGCCACAAGTTCTACCACTGAGCTACACCACCAGTCCTGATGTTTTTACCTTTATTTATTTATTTTACCTTTATTTATTTTTAAATTTAATTAAATTAATTTTGGGTTTTTTTTTCATTTGTAGCCCCAGCTGGCCTGGAAGTTCACTATGGACCAGGCTAGCAGTTGAATTCACAGAGATTTGCCTGCCTCTGCAGAATTAAAGGTGTGTGCCACCACACCGCGTACATTTTTTATTTTATTTTAATTTTTTTATTATTTTATTTTTTGGTCTTTTCGAGACAGGGTCTCCCCTGTAAGCCCCAGCGGTCCTGGAACTCGCTCTGTGACCAGGCTGGCCTTGCAACTCACAAAGATCCGCCTGCCTCTGCCTCGCGAGTTCAGATTAAGGCATGCACAACCACGGCCCAGACTCGATTTATTTTTATTTTATATGCCTGAATGTACTGCCTGTGTGTTTGCAAGTGCACCAGTGTCAAGTTATGTCAGATCCCCTTGAACTGTAGTCGTGGATGGCTGTTAACTGCCATAGATGCTGGGAACTGAACATAGATGAACATAGATGCTGGGAATTGAACCCAGGTTCTCTGCAAAAGCAGCAAAGGCTCTTAACTCTTGAGCTATCCCTCCAGCCCCTATTTTCAATTTTTTTTTTTTTAAGACAGGGCCTCAGCATGTAGCCCTGGCTGACCTGGAACTCCCTGTGTCTCTATGTAGGTCAGGCTGTCCTTGAACTCACAGAAATCTGCGTGCCTTTGCCTCCCGAGTGCTGGGATTAGAGGTGTGTTGTACCACACCTATCCTTTTATTCTGTGCATTTTAAATTTATTTTTATTTTATGTACATGTGTGTTTTGTCTGCATGTATGTAAGTATGTCAATGGATACAATGCCTGTGGAGGCCAGAGAAGGCATTGGATCCTCTGGAACTGGACTTAGAGTTATAGATGGTTGTTAGTCACCACATGAGTGCTGGAAACCCAACCTGGGTTCTCTGCAAGAGCAGCCAATGCTCTTTTTTTTTTTTGTCTTTTCGAGACAGGGTCTCCCTGTAGCCCCAGCTGTCCTGGAACTCACTCTGCAGACCAGGCTGGCCTTGAACTCACAGAGATCCGCCTGCTTCTGCCTCCCAAGTGCTAGGACTAAAGACGTGCGCCACCACGCCCTGCGAAAGCAGCCAATGCTCTTAACCACTGAGTCATCTCTCTAGTCTCCAGCCCCCTACCTTTATTTTTGACATATGTAGCACCCAGCATCAGAAAGAACCTCTCACAGCCTGTGTCTGGCATTCACACACACACACACACAAAACAGTACATGCTAGGCATGATGGTGGACACCTTTAATCCCACCACTGCAGAGACAGGTAAATCTCTGTGAGTTCAAGGCCAGCCTGGTCACATAGTGAGTTTCAGGCCAACTGGGGCTACAGGGACACCTTGTCTCAAAAAGACCAAAATAATAGTTATTATAAAATAAAAAAATACATAGTACATGCTAGTGTACTATGTACATGAGTGTGATTCCTGTCTGGTCAAATTGTTAAAATTGTCCATCCCTGGTCCAGATGCCACCCCAGGAACAAGTACAGAACCTGGCTGTTGTGAAGAGCCCCTGGGACTGCTCAGGGCAGCACTTGAAGAACTCAGAGCTTCAATGGCAGACCCCACCCATTATGACAGTAAGGATGGAGCTGTCTTTTATGGAGTATATGTGCTTGTATGCATGCATGGAACCATAGTGACAGAGGCTTGTTTTTTCATTGTGCAGCCCAGCATTTGGCAGACAAAGCTGCCTGCAGAGTAGGTGGGTACTAAGGGTGATGGGGATTATATTGCCACATACCCTGGACAGGAAGTGGATCTTCTGCTATTTGGTATCCCAATAGGGCAGATGGTAGAGAGGAAGGAAACTGAAGATAGTAGCAGCAGAAAGAAACCGAAATAGTTCTGTCTTATGGACCGTCCTCAGTAAATGCAGCACTAAGTGCCGTGGATCTTCCCTTTGGTGCTGCTTCGGAGAGTCTTTGCAAGCACTAAGTACAGAGTATCTGTGGAGCTTCAAAGCACCGAATTACACCACAGTTCATGACATCTATAATAACTTGAAGTATTATCAGGTTTTATTATTATGCATGTACAATTTAAAATAAATATACCAATTTTAATGAGTGTTAGTCTATTTTTATTTCGATTAAAATAATACCTGAATAATTGTGTGACAACCCACATCCAAATGCAAAATCTGTTATTGAGTGTAATAGATACTTTCAATTGATTTTATATGAAGCCAAGATGGCCTCATAGGGAAGTGCTAACAAAGCTGTTTATTGCCACTACTTGATTGAGGCTGCAGCTCCTTGACAGTATCCTTCACACCAGGTGCACACCAAGAGCACAACCTCTTGGGGTACTTGTGTAAATTGTGGTATCATGTATGGTTTTTTGGGAGGAGACTTAGCTGTGTTGCTCAGGGTGACCTTGAACTTCAAAGTTCAAGTGATCCTCCTACCTTAGCCTTTCAAGTTCTGGAATTTATAGGCTTGCACCACTATGTCCAACTCAGAATGTGGTATTTACAGGATATTAGGAAGAGTTCTAGTGCATAAGCAAAAGATTAATGAATGTCAGGTTAGCCCTGACAAAGCAAGAAAGGTTTGTGTGCCTCTGTTAGAGTGGAGCACTAGGGCCTTTGCAGTGACCCTGAGTATCTTGGACCTGTGAAGCTTTGTGTTCAGACAGATGGAAGTCACAACTGAGGGAGGCAGTGTCTATCTGGTGTGGCATGGCCACTCTCTTTCCTCCATGCAGAGGAGTTTCTACATCAGTGTGTAATACCCAGTGGCCAATGCTACCTGGTATTGTACAAGGCCCTGCCCAGCACTTCTCCACATTGTTCCTTTCCATGTTTCCTGTCTTATCTAACTGGTTTCTCTGTTTGCAGTTTTATCTGCTCAGGTGGCTGTGATTTCTGAAAGACTAAATGCTGCTTTGGGTCACAGTAATGATGACGACAGCCTCCAGAGAGCGAAGATTCAACTCAGTGTCCTTGCTCCCAAACTCAAGAGGCAGGACCAGGCGGTGTGTTTGAGAGAGAGAGGCTTTGGAACCAGGCTGCAGCTCCTTCTTAGATTATGTAAACAGGGTGGAGTCAGATGTTGAGTGCATAGGCATTGTTCTATACCAGGTTTGGCCACCCCCCCCACCCTACCCCCACCTGTTTGTGTGGTAAGAGCTAGTTTTGTTTTTGTTTTTGTTTATGAGGCAGGGTCTCATGAAGCCTATGATAGTCTCAAACTCACTTTGTAGCCTTGAGCTCCTAATCATGCTTTATCTCCCAAGTGCTGGGTTTTTAGGCATGCACCACCAGACCACCAGGTCTTGCTGGTTTTTGTTTGTTTGTTTGTTTTGGTCTTTTTAAGACAGAGTCTCCCCAGCTGGCCTGAAACTCACTATGTAGACCCAGGCTGGCATTGAACTCACGGAGATCTGCCTGACTCTGCGTCCTGAGTGCTGGGATTAAAGGAGTGCTCCAGCACACCTGGCCCTTTGTTTTTATATATATATATTTTTAATTTTTATTTATTTATGTGTATGAGTGTACTGTCTGCATGTAGGTTCGGGCACCCGTGTCGTGCAATGCAGCGGAGGTCAGAAGAGGGTGTCAGATTCCCCTGGAACTGGAGTTCTCCTGGAATTGGAGTTACAGATGGTTCTCAGCCTCCATGTGGGTGCTGGGGATCGAACCCAGGTCCTCTGAAAGAGCAGTCAGCACTCTTAACCACTAGGCCATCTCTCCAGCCCTGTTTTTATATTTTTAAGAAGGCTGTGTGGCAGAGGCTGTTTTTAGCTCTCAAGGCCTATAATATTTATTCTTTTGTCCTTTACAGTCAAAGTTTTCCTATTCTACTAGGTACCCTGAAATTTCAAGTTTCTAGATTATATGGTAACACTTGATTTGGTTCAGTCCAGTGTTTTTGAGATAGGGTCTCCCTATAGCCCCAGCTGGCCTGTAACTCACTCTGTAGACCAGGCTGGCTTTGAATTCACAGAGATCTACCTGGCACCTGGCTCTGCCTCCTAGTGCTAGAGGATTAAAGGCATGTGCCACCAAGCCTGGCTTAAAGATGATTCTTAGCCACAATATGGATGCTGGGAATCGAACCTGGGTCCTCTGCAAGAGCAGTCATTGTTCTTAACCACTGAGCCATCTCTCCAGCCCCTGAACTTCCTCAGGCCTGACATCCTGAGTTCCATCCCTGTTTCCCACAAGATGGCAGGGAGAACTGACTCCTGAGAACTGTCCTCTGACTCCACACAAAATAAAGAAATAAAAATAAGTGTATCCTTTGCTGTAGTCCTGGTACACAGGCCTGCTTCCTGTCATTCACAAATATGAGAGGCCAAAGCCTCATAGTGATATGTCTCTTTCCAGGTTGTAGATCTCCTCCTCACAGCCTTCTGTCAGAACCTAATGGCAGCCTCCAGCTTTTTACCCCTAGAGAGGTAAGGGTGATTTCTAGCTGTCCCCTGAAACTGAGACCATAGGCCAAGCAGATGAGCTCTAGTCCCAGGAACAGATGGCTAGGCTGAGCTTTGTCAGATAGGTACTCCATTGAAGACTGGTGGTCTGTGTTACAGAAAGGCCACTGTTGGAAGTACCTGGGCCTTCATGTATAGGCCTCCATGCCTGAATTAGTTGTGGGCTCTCCCATGGTGCCTGTAACCAGCCAGTGGGTTGTTCTATATGTCTCTGCAGACAGAGCCCCTGGGCTGCCCTCTTTGTGAGGATGCTTTGTGGACACGTGCTTTTCCCTGCAGTTCTCATTCGGCTCTGCCAGCTGCTCCGTTACCAGGTAAGCTCCTGCCTCCTGTAGGACACTCCTCCAGGACACTCAGCCTAGGCTACTGCTGTCTTTTGGTGGAGGAACAGGCTATCAAGTTTGCTACCTCCCTTTGTCCTCATTTCAGGGCCCCTGTCTGAGTACCCCTCATGTACTGGGGTTGGCTGCTCTAGCCATCCATCTGGGCGAATCCAGGTCCTTGCTCCCAGAGGTAGAGTCAGATATTCCTACCCTCGACAGCAGCCTTCCTGTTCCTGAGTTCCTGGACAGCCTCCTGACCTGTCGCACCAGGGAATTCCTGATCTTCTGTATGAAGTAAGCCATTCCTAAGTTCCTCAGCAACTGTTTTTCCTCTCCTAAGAAAAGTAATAAGTACTCAGCAAATAAAAGTATAAAGACCAGAGCTAGGGTATAGTTAGTGGTAAAGCCTGTGTTTAACATGGATGTTTCTTAACATTCTAGGATATATTTTTCCAGAATTTTACTTAATAGTATTTATAATGTGTTTGTTTGTTAAAATGAGCCATAACATTTATTTATTTATTTATCTATTTATTTATTTATATTTTGAGACGGGGTCTCCCTGTAGACCAGTCTAGTCTGATTCAATCTTACAGAAATCTGCTTGCCTCTGCCTCCCAAGTGGTGCGTTAAAGCCATGCACCACCACACTTGGCAGTCATACTACTTTAAAGGACTGCTGAAATTGAGCTATTACTAATATTAACACTAGATTGTAAATGTCTTTCCACTTCATTATGCTACCCTTGGCAGCCATGTAGAGAGCTGTTTGGAAAATAAAATTAAAAAAAAAAAAAAAAAAAGAGTTTCAAACACGTTCTTCTGCCCCTTAATGCTTGCACACAGGAATTTGCCTAGTTCTGAGCCTGCCCCAGAGAGCCCTTCTTTTTTTTTTTTTTTTTTTTGTCTTTTTGAGCCCCAGCTGGCCTAGAACTCGCTATGGAGACTGGAGACCAGATTCAGCCTTGACACATCGAACAGAGATTCGATGCCTGTCCTCCCAGTGCTGGGATTAAAGGCGTGCCCACCACGCCACTTGTCACGATTTCTTTTTTTTTTTTTTTTTTTTTTTAATTTTTATTTATTTATTTTTGTTTTTTTTATGTGTATGAATGTACTGTCTGCATGCAGGTTTGTGCACCCGTGTCGTGTACAATTTTCTTTATACATTGTCTTGGGAACCATGTGACTTGCTGTGGTCAGGAGACAGGCCAGGAGACTGGTAGAAATTGTTGGTGAGTAGGCCAGGGATGCAGCTGTGGTCCTAGAGTGAACTCCTGGGCAGAGCTTTGCTCAGGTGAAGAATAATGCTTGAGAGACCCTGGGGCAGCCAATCAGGCAGTCACAGTCAGCACATCCTCACAGAGGTGCAACTGTGGACTTCCCAGTATAGAACCAAAAGAAAGTAAAGAAATGGTAAGAGATGGGGGAGAGATGGCTCAGCCATTAAGAAACTTGCTCTTCTTCAGAGGACATGATTCAGTTCCCGAGCACCCACATGATAGCTTACAATTTTAAGTTCTAGGGTTCCACTGCCTTTTCCTGGCTTCATTTGGCCATTCCGCACATATGGTTATAACATATAATTCAGGCAAAAAATTAATAGCATAAAATAACAATATATGTATCTTTTTTTAATGAGTAAGCAGATGGGGGAGGGGGGGTGACTGTGCCCCTCGCCAAAGGGGATGTGGGGAAGCAGGCTTAATGTTGTCAGAACGCACCTGAATCCTTTGGCATTCGTCATCACAGTCAGTTCTTGGGGCCCCTGCCTTTGTTGAGAGCCTGCCATGCTCAGGGGGCTTTAACTTAAAAGACAGAAACATCTGAGTATAGCAGTACATAGCTGTAATCCTAGCACTTGCCAAAGCCAGGCAGATCTCTGAGTTCTAGGCTATCCAGGTCTACATAGCAAATTCTAAGGCAGCCAATGCTCATAGTGAGACCCTGTCTCAAAAGAGAGACAGACAGAAAGACAGACAGACAGACAGAACACAGAAACCTGGTGAGAAAGTACCATCTAATAAGCAAAAGAATAGGCCATCTCTTCTTGCTAAGGTAAGGGAGCTTCAGGTGGAGAACAGAATATTGCACTCTAATGCCAATGCTGCTGCTTAGGAGGGGTGGTGTGAAAAGACACTCAGGACACTGGTTAAGTGTTGTGGCTGTGACTTTCCATTGGTTGTGACCAATTTTCAGTCATCTGTACCTGTCATGATCTTCTGATGTAGTGGTATTGGGGGCTTAAGTTTCATATATCATTAGCTGTTATTTATTGGTGTAGGTTATCTTCATTTTGCCCCTTTGTGTCATTTTTTGGGTACCCTTGGGATGGATGGTTGTGAAACCTGCTCAAAATGGATGTGATGCGAGCCCAACACTGTCCCTGATGCCTTCTGTCTCCCTTTCCTTCTTACCACTTCCCTTGTCTCGTGGTCTTCAAGGTCCAGCTCTGTTGTGCATCCTCCTTTCCTATTGTACATGGTCATGTCTAGTGGCCAAAGCCACATGTTTAGGTGAGGTTATGCTAAGAGTTTTGTTTATTTCTATATACAAATACTATCTTAAGACATGAAACATGTTTTCTTTGTAGTTCTTCAGACTATTTTTCACAAAATAACACAGGTAACATTTACCTGAACTACCAACCTCCCTAGTTATGCCCCTATTGAATCCATGCTCCCTGATTGATCCAAGAGCCAGGCAGTATATACTTCATTGCTTTTGTGTTGTGGTGTGGCTCCTCACACAATACCCAGTGAATGTGTACCCTTGCTCACGCTGTTGCTGTATGCCCGTCCTGCCATAGCCTTTGGTGAGCTTCTGGAGTCAGCAGCTCCTACTTAGGGAAGAGTGGCACTCAGGCCATCCAGTTTAGAATGCACTAAATTCAGTTCTGTGAATTCAACTTACTTTTCCTTTATCTTAATTTCGTATGAATTACATTGTACCTTATAACTACTTTTTTTCAGACAGTCTTATAGTAGCCCTGATTGGCTTAGAATTTGCTAATGTATTGGCCTCTTGCACATTCCTGACTGCTAGGATTAATGGTGTACACTGTTTTCTATTTTCAGATTCTGTACAGCAGCAATTTCTTATTTTTTGTGCAAGTTCTCTCCACAGTCCTATGATGCCTTGCACAACTATTTATCTCCAGGCCTAGTCAAAAAGGTAAGTCTTCCATGTTCCTTTTCTTTGGTCTCAAAGTAAGTCTCTGGCTTGTGCAGCTTTCTAGCCAAAGCAGAGGTCTTTTGCCTCCTTGGCATTTGTATCAGTATATGGGAGTACTGTGTATCAGACTGTTTCTGGGCTAGCCTAGGTGTCTGCTTGGGGAGTCCTTTATTACAATCATTGCTGTTTCTTTCTCTCTCTGAGTTTAAATTGGGGCTAAGATGACAGCTATAAGTATATGCTACTTCCTTTGAATATATGGCAGGGTGTAGCGTTGCATTCCTAGAATCCCAAGCGGTTCAGAAACAGGAGAGGCACTGGACCACCTGGAGCCATGGGTGTGAATGAGAGGAAGGAAGGAGGGAGGGAAGGAAGGAAGAAAAGAAGAAGGAACGGCGAAGAATAGGGAAAAAGGAGGACGGGAGGGGACCCCAGAGACAGAATAGAAAAGAATAGTGGCCAGCAAGAGAGCTCAGTGAATAAAGGTACTTGCTGCCCAGCTTGAGGAACTGAGTACAATCCTATAAGCTACATGGTGGAGGAAGAGAATAAACTCCCACGAGGTATTCTTTGACTTCTGCATAAGCCCCTTCATGAGCACACACAGAACAGATAAATGAATGCAAATGTAGGATCCTAACACCCATGTTGATGGTTTAAATAAAAACACCTGTAACTCTAGCTCTAAGGATCCAGTGCTCAGTTGGTAGAATGTTGCCCAGTGTTAAAAGGGCTCTGAGTTAAATAGCCTGAGTTCATCTCTGTACCACATAAAACCAGATGTGGAGCACATACCTATACATGTCTATACAGAGGAGGTGAAGACAGGGGTCAAGAATTCAAGCTCATTCTTGGCTAGTGTAGGCAAAACTACCCTGGGCTTCATGAGACCCTGTTTTTATTTTGTTTTTGTAGCCTTCTCTCACTATAAACTTGTTGCTGTTTCAGTTTCAGTTCATTATGTTCAGATTATTCTCAGAAGCCCGAGCATCTTGCCCTCCAGACAACACCACTGACCTTCCCTGGAGAGCCTTGTACCTTTCTTCTACAGACTGGCAGAGTGCTGCACTTTCTCTATGGAGATGGAACAACTTCCAAAAGCTGTTGAAGAAGAAGGAATTTTATGTAGGTGTTCATATTTTCCACCATGCTGACCCCAGTATATGTTGAGGGTAGAGGGTTTGTGTCTCCTGAGCAACCAGAGTAACACTTGGTTAGTTGAAACTTTCACTGAGGTCATTGAAGCTGTGAGAAACACTGCAGAAAAATCTTTCTGTGCTTTGCCCAGTTTGTTGAAACAGTTAACTTTTCCAGAGGTTGTATGATGCGGCCTTGATTTCTCTGTACTTCTAGCAACCAAAGCCTGGCATTGTTGTTTGTGGTTAGCTATATCACTTTACGAGAGTAGGTGTGGGACTGTCCAGTGTGAGGAAAGGCAAAACAGGAAATGGCTGGGTGCCCACTGGTGACTCAGAGGGTCCTGCCATGTCCTTTCAAGTTTGTGGCCTTGCTTCTCAGTTGCATCATGTATGTGCTGCTGCCTGCCTTGCCCTCTGTCCAAGTAGGAGTATATGGAGGGATGTTCTGTGATGTGATGTTCTTTTCATGGAGAATAAGGTTTTGAGATTAGGCCTCAGAGATTTATGGAATTGCTCTAAGAATTTTCATAGAACTATATAAACTTAGCCGGGCATGGTGGCCAATGCCTTTATATATCGCCTCACTTTGGGGGGCAGAGGCAGGCCAGCCCTGATCTACAGAGTGAGTTCCAGGACAGCTGGAAACTACCGGGAAGACCTGTCTCAAAAAGGACCACTGCCCCCCCCAAAAAAAAAATTGTGTGTGTGTGTATTGACACAGGCTGGGAATATAGCCCAGGTGGTGGAATGCTTAGTAGCATATGAGGCCCTAGGTTTACATCCCAGTACCAAATAAAGAATTAAAACCAAAATGTAAGCCACCACCATTTATTTATTTTTTTTTATGTGTATTGAATGTGCTGTCTGCATGAAGGTCTGTGTACCCGTGTTGTGCACTGCCACGGAGGTCAGAAGAGGCTGTCAGATTCCCCTGGAACTGGAGTTCTCCTGGAAATGGAGTTCAGATGGTTCTCAGCCCCCATGTGTGTGGGGATCAAACCTGGGTCCTCTTGCAAGAGCAGTCGGCGCTCTTAACTGCTAGGCCCATCTCTCCAGCCCCTGAAGCATGTTATTATATCAACATTTGTTCCCTTATTCTGCAGCCAGCCTGGGCTTCACAAGTTTTTAAGCCCAGCCTTCAGGTACAAAAATAAGACCTGTCTTAAACAAGCAAACAGAATGTATCAGTTCCAACAGTTTTAGTTTTCTATTCAGAGTTTATAAATAGTGTGTTCCCACAATGCATTAGCTCTCCATTTCATTATAGCATGAGGCACAGATCTTTGTTAAGATAAAATGATAAATGTTTGTGAACTTAGTAGATTTTTGTGTTTTGTCCTGCACTGAATTTCTCTCTTTAAGTTAACTTACAGAGATTGGCTACAGCTGGAACTGGAAATTCAACCTGAAATTGATATTCTCTTGGATACAGAAAGGTGAGAGTTCAAGAGCACTGCCTTCTAAAGCAGTATCACAGTCTCCAGGTCTGTCATACAGCATCCTCAGTGTGTTCAGGTGAACTGGATAATGTTTCAGTATAACATAAGTCATTTATAACTTAATTGAAGAAACACCAAGTGCCAGACATTTCTAGAATGTCCCAGAAACTGGGAGTACAAGGTGAATGAGACAAGCCTGGTTGTCTTTGTACAAATGAAGGCAGACACATATTGGAACCCTATACTGCCAGCACTTACACTGTGTGCTTGGTAAAGTCACAGGAAGATATAAGACATATATAGGCAGGGATGAATGGTCTGAGGCCACAAGACAGCCCCTGTGAGAGCATGTTATGGGACATAGGGTGGGCTGTTTGTTGTGAGGAAGTAGGAGCATCTGGGAAAGCAGGCTCCTGGGAGGTACTAGCTTTGCAATAGGTACCAGGAACTGAGTAAATCATGAGTGGGATTTTTGGTATGAGGTTTTATACAACCTCACTTTTTAACCCCTCAAGTCAGTGTTACCTGAGATTATATTGTTTAGATAAATTTCTAGGATTTAGGAATTTCTTTCTTCCTCTCAATTTGTTTTTTTTTTTTTGGGGGTTCCCCATCTTCCTTTCCTCTTCCTCTTCCTCTCCTCCTCCTTCCTCTCTTTTTATATGTGGTGGAAATTGGGGATAGAACCCACAAGTCTTGCACATGCTAGGCCATGCCACTCTACCAGTTGAACCACATCCCCATGGCTTCTTATACTTGAACGGATAAATTCTGTGCAAATCACAGCCTATAAAGACAGAGGGCTGCCCTTCTGTCACCCTCAGGGGCCCTTGGTTTTGAGGGATATCTCATTGGGTTTGGGTTTTTCCACTTAGTGTGGACTATAGTTACCATGTCTTTGAGCTCCTTCCTATCAGCCAAGCAGTACTACCCTCTGTGGTGGCTGACCTATAGTTTAAGGTCTGGGCTGCTCCCTGTTGGGCTGTGGTAGTTGCATGTAGGATAACTCGAGCTGTGACGGTGCTTCGACATTCACTGGGTTTACACAGTCAGCAGTCCCTTGGCAGGGATGCACACTCCGTTGGCTTTGGTCCCAGAGTTACTCATAGAGTGGGCTTTTCCTGCAGCCCAGATCCCTACCTTGGCAACAGTGAGGCCTCACCCCACCCTGAGTTCTTAAGCTGTTGGTGCTAGCTAGTAACCAGTATGCTTAGTCACAAGAGCTATGTGCTCCTATATGAAGTATTCCTCATAATTGACCTCATTGTTCATGGTTGCAGACAGGACTTCCACCAGTGGGCAATCTATGAACACTACCTCCCGGCACCATCTGCTTTAGGAGGCTGTGATGGAGACCTGGCAGTGGCTTGTACAGTCCTTGTCAGTGAGCTGATGGACTTCTACCAAAGGTTAGCCACACAATGCTTAAAAACCTGCTTTTTGTTAATAACAGCTCTGACAATGCATTTTAATTTCTCTCAGTCCTGTCACATTACAAATGACCGAAAGGACATTTGGGTAGATCTTATAAACATCTGAGTCTCCTTTAAAAAAAGCAAACTGGCCAGGCGTGGTGGCGCATGCCTTTAAGTCCTAGCACTTGGGAGGCAGAGACAGGTGGATCTTGTGAGTTCAAGGCCAGCCTGGTCTGCAGAGTGACTTCCAGGAAGCTGGGGCTATAGGGAGACCCTGTCTCAAAAAGACCAAAAAAAAAAGGTAAACTGGCCGGTGCGTGGTGGCGGCACGCCTTTAACACTCAGGAGGCAGAGGCGGTGGATCTTTGTGAGTTTCAATGGCCAGCCTGGTCTAAGAGTGAGTTCCAGGACAGCTGGGTGACAGGGAGACCCTGTCTCGAGGGTCTCCCTGTAGCCCCCAAAAAAGAGGGGCAAACTTCTGGATCAATTGCGTCTGTGTATAGCTCATATTGGGGCAACTTTGGCACTCTTTTCTATTTAAGAGTCAGCAGATGTGAAGAAAGAACAAATGGCCTAGTAAGTATAAGAGCAGTTCTTCACACAGTGCATGCACACTGCCATGAAAGAAGTAGCAGTCCTTCTGAGAAGAGTTTGATGGATGATGTCTCTATGAGGTGGCTGTCACACCTCATCATTAGGGGCACTGTAAGGTTCTGTCTTGTTATCCTAGCAGTGCCTGTGTTATAGCACTGAGATGTGAAAGAGTTGTTTTCTAAAGTTTACCATTTGCTTGTTGCTGGACAACAGGAGAGCGGGAGGAAAGAAGGATAGGAGAAGAGAAAGGAAAGAGGAGGGGAGAGAAGAAGTTGTTTACCACCGGGTTAGTATTATTAACTGGAAGAGCACAGGTCACCAACTCATATAAGTCAGTGGTGTAGTCTTCTTTTTTTTTCTTATATTTTGTACAAGGTTTGAATCAAATCTAGACCCANTGTCTTTTTGAGCCCCAGCTGGCCTAGAACTCGACTATGGAGACTGGAGACCAGATCAGCCCTTGAACTCACAGAGATGTCGATGCTGTCTCCCAAGTGCTGGGAGTAAAGGCGGCCCGCACCACGCCATGTTCACGCATTTCTTTTTTTTTTTTTTTTTTTTTTTAATTTTTTATTATTTAGTTTTGTTTTTTTTTGTTTTTTTTTTTTTTTTTTTTTTTTTTTGATCGTTTGTGCACCCGGCGTCGTGTCAAAATTTCTTTATACATTGTCTTGGGAACCATGTGACTTTGCTGCTGGTCAGAGACAGGCCAGGAGACGGTAGAAATTGTTGGTGAGTAGGCCAGGGATGCAGCTGTGGTCCTAGAGTGAACTCCTGGGCAGAGCTTTGCTCAGGTGAAGAATAATGGCCTTGAGAGACCCTGGGGCAAGCCAATCAGCCAGTCACAGTCAGCACATCCTCACGAGGTGCAACTGTGGACTTCCCAGTATAGACCACAAAAGAAAGTAAAAAGAAGGTAAGTAAGATGGGCTGGAGATATGGCGCAGCCAATTAAGAAAACTTGCTCTTCTTACAGAGCATGATTCAGGTTTTCCCAGCACCCACATGATGACGAAGACATTTGAAGTTCAGTTCTGGGGGTTCGACTGCCTTTTTACTGGCCTGATGGCTTTGCACTCGACATAGGTACATCTTATATTCAGGCAAAAACATTCATAGCATAAAATAAAATATATGTAATCTTTTTTTAATGTAAGCAGATGGGGGAGGGGGGTGACTGGGGGGCCCTCGCCAAAGGGGATGTGGGGAAGCAGGCTTAATGTTGTCAGAACGCACCTGAATCCTTTGGCATTCGTCATCACAGTCAGTTCTTGGGGCCCCTGCCTTTGTTGAGAGCCTGCCATGCTCAGGGGGCTTTAACTTAAAAGACAGAAACATCTGAGTAAGAAGATAATAGCTGTAATCCTCAGCACTGGCCAAAGCAAAGCCAGGCAGATCTCTGAGTTGCTAGGCTATCTCAGGTCTACATAGCAAATTCTATCTGGCAGCCAGTTCTACATAGTAGACCCTGTCCTCAAAGAGAGACAAGACAAAAGACAGACAACAGACAGACACAGAAACCGGTGAGAAAGTACCATCTAATAAGCAAAAGAATAGGCCATCTCTTCTTGCTAAGGTAAGGGAGCTTCAGGTGGAGAACAGAATATTGCACTCTAATGCCAATGCTGCTGCTTAGGAGGGGTGGTGTGAAAAGACACTCAGGACACTGGGTTAAGTGTTGTGGCTGTGACTTTCCATGGTTGTGACCAGTTTCAGTTTCATCATCTGTACCTCATGAATCTTCGGATGTAGTGGTATTGGATTTTGGTGCTTAAGTTTCATATATCATTAGCTGGTTATTTTATGGTGATAGGTTATCTCATTTTCAGTTTTGCCCTTTGTGTGTGATTTTTTTTTTTGGGTTTTTTTTTTTTTTTTTAATTTTTATTTATTTATTTTTGTTTTTTTTATGTGTATGAATGTACTGTCTGCATGCAGGTTTGTGCACCCGTGTCGTGTCACAATTTCTTTATACATTGTCTTGGGAACCATGTGACTGCTGTGGTCAGGAGACAGGCCAGGAGACTGGTAGAAATTGTTGGTGAGTAGGCCAGGGATGCAGCTGTGGTCCTAGAGTGAACTCCTGGGCAGAGCTTTGCTCAGGTGAAGAATAATGCTTGAGAGACCCTGGGGCAGCCAATCAGGCAGTCACAGTCAGCACATCCTCACAGAGGTGCAACTGTGGACTTCCCAGTATAGAACCAAAAGAAAGTAAAGAAATGTAAGCAGATGGGCTGGAGAGATGGCTCAGCCATTAAGAAAACTTGCTCTTCTTACAGAGGACATGGATTCAGTTCCCAGCACCCACATGATAGCTTACAATTTTAGTTCTAGGGGTTCCACTGCCTTTTTCTGGCTTCTTTGGCCACTTCCCACATATGGTATACATAAATATATTCAGGCAAAACATTCATATGCATAAAATAACAATATATGTATCTTTTTTTAATGTAAGCAGAATGGGGGAGGGGGGGTGACTGTGCCCCTCGCCAAAGGGGATGTGGGGAAGCAGGCTTAATGTTGTCAGAACGCACCTGAATCCTTTGGCATTCGTCATCACAGTCAGTTCTTGGGGCCCCTGCCTTTGTTGAGAGCCTGCCATGCTCAGGGGGCTTTAACTTAAAAGACAGAAACATCTGAGTATAGCAGTACATAGCTGTAATCTCAGCACTTGCCAAAGCCAGGCAGATCTCTGAGTTCTAGGCTATCCAGGTCTACATAGCAAATTCTAGGCCAGCCAATGCTACATAGTGAGACCCTGTCTCAAAAGAGAGACAGACAGAAAGACAGACAGACAGACAGACACAGAAACCTGGTGAGAAAGTACCATCTAATAAGCAAAAGAATAGGCCATCTCTTCTTGCTAAGGTAAGGGAGCTTCAGGTGGAGAACAGAATATTGCACTCTAATGCCAATGCTGCTGCTTAGGAGGGGTGGTGTGAAAAGACACTCAGGACACTGGTTAAGTGTTGTGGCTGTGACTTTCCATTGGTTGTGACCATTTCAGTCATCTGTACCTCATGATCTTCTGATGTAGTGGTATTGGGGCTTAAGTTTCATATATCATTAGCTGTTATTTATTGGTGTAGGTTATCTCATTTTGCCCTTTGTCATTTTTGGGTACCTTGGGATGATGGTTGTGAAACCTGCTCAAACATGGATGGTGATGCCAGCCCAACACTGTCCCTTGCCTCTGTCTCCCTTTCCTTCTTACCACTTCCCTTGTCTCGTGGTCTTCAAGGTCCAGCTCTGTTGTGCATCCTCCTTTCCTATTGTACATGGTCATGTCTAGTGGCCAAAGCCACATGTTTAGGTGAGGTTATGCTAAGAGTTTTGTTTATTCTCTATACAAATACTATCTTAAGACATGAAACATGTTTTCTTTGTAGTTCTTCAGACTATTTTTCACAAAATAACACAGGTAACATTTACCTGAACTACCAACCTCCCTAGTTATGCCCCTATTGAATGCTATGCTCCCTGATTGATCCAAGAGCCAGGCAGTATATACTTCATTGCTTTTGTGTTGTGGTGTGGCTCCTCACACAATACCCAGTGAATGTGTACCCTTGCTCACGCTGTTGCTGTATGCCCGTCCTGCCATAGCCTTTGGTGAGCTTCTGGAGTCAGCAGCTCCTACTTAGGGAAGAGTGGCACTCAGGCCATCCAGTTTAGAATGCACTAAATTCAGTTCTGTGAATTCAACTTACTTTTCCTTTATCTTAATTTCGTATGAATTACATTGTACCTTATAACTACTTTTTTTCAGACAGTCTTATATAGCCCTGATTGGCTTAGAATTTGCTATGTATGGCCTCTGCCTCCTGACTGCTAGGATTAATGGTGTACACTGTTTTCTATTTTCAGATTCTGTACAGCAGCAATTTCTTATTTTTTGTGCAAGTTCTCTCCACAGTCCTATGATGCCTTGCACAACTATTTATCTCCAGGCCTAGTCAAAAAGGTAAGTCTTCCATGTTCCTTTTCTTTGGTCTCAAAGTAAGTCTCTGGCTTGTGCAGCTTTCTAGCCAAAGCAGAGGTCTTTTGCCTCCTTGGCATTTGTATCAGTATATGGGAGTACTGTGTATCAGACTGTTTCTGGGCTAGCCTAGGTGTCTGCTTGGGGAGTCCTTTATTACAACATTGCTGTTTCTTTTCTCTCTGAGTTTAAATTGGGGCTAAGATGACAGCTATAAGTATATGCTACTCCTTTGAATATATGGCAGGGTGTAGCGTTGCATTCCTAGAATCCCAAGCGGTTCAGAAACAGGAGAGGCACTGGACCACCTGGAGCCATGGGTGTGATGAAGGAAGGAAGGAGGGAGGGAGGAAGGAAAGAAAAAGAAAGAAGGAAGGGAAGAAAGGGAAAAAAGGAAGGAGGGAGGGGACCAGAGACAAGAATAGAAAAGAATAGTGGCCAGCAAGAGAGCTCAGTGAATAAAGGTACTTGCTGCCCAGCTTGAGGAACTGAGTACAATCCCTAGAATCTACATGGTGGAAGGAGAGAATAAACTCCCACGAGGTATTCTTTGACTTCTGCATAAGCCCCTTCATGAGCACACACAGAACAGATAAATGAATGCAAATGTAGGATCCTAACACCCATGTTAGATGGTTTAAAAACACCTGTAACTCTAGCTCTAAGGGATCCAGTGCTCAGTTGGTAGAATGATTGCCCAGTTAAAAGCTCTGAGTTCAATCCCCTGTACCACATAAAACCAGATGTGGAGCACATACCTATACATTCTATACAGAGGAGGTGAAGACAGGGGTCAAGAATTCAAGCTCATTCTTGGCTATGTAGCAAAACTAGCCTGGGCTTCATGAGACCCTGTTTTTATTTTGTTTTTGTAGCCTTCTCTCACTATAAACTTGTTGCTGTTTCAGTTTCAGTTCATTATGTTCAGATTATTCTCAGAAGCCCGAGCATCTTGCCCTCCAGACAACACCACTGACCTTCCCTGGAGAGCCTTGTACCTTTCTTCTACAGACTGGCAGAGTGCTGCACTTTCTCTATGGAGATGGAACAACTTCCAAAAGCTGTTGAAGAAGAAGGAATTTTATGTAGGTGTTCATATTTTCCACCATGCTGACCCCAGTATATGTTGAGGGTAGAGGGTTTGTGTCTCCTGAGCAACCAGAGTAACACTTGGTTAGTTGAAACTTTCACTGAGGTCATTGAAGCTGTGAGAAACACTGCAGAAAAATCTTTCTGTGCTTTGCCCAGTTTGTTGAAACAGTTAACTTTTCCAGAGGTTGTATGATGCGGCCTTGATTTCTCTGTACTTCTAGCAACCAAAGCCTGGCATTGTTGTTTGTGGTTAGCTATATCACTTTACGAGAGTAGGTGTGGGACTGTCCAGTGTGAGGAAAGGCAAAACAGGAAATGGCTGGGTGCCCACTGGTGACTCAGAGGGTCCTGCCATGTCCTTTCAAGTTTGTGGCCTTGCTTCTCAGTTGCATCATGTATGTGCTGCTGCCTGCCTTGCCCTCTGTCCAAGTAGGAGTATATGGAGGGATGTTCTGTGATGTGATGTTCTTTTCATGGAGAATAAGGTTTTGAGATTAGGCCTCAGAGATTTATGGAATTGCTCTAAGAATTTTCATAGACTATATAAACTTAAGCCGGGCATGGTGGCACATGCCTTTAATCCCTGCACTTGGGAGGCAGAGGCAGGCCAGCCTGATCTACAGAGTGAGTTCCAGGACAGCTGGAACTACCGGGAGACCCTGTCTCAAAAAGGACCACTGCCCCCCCCCCAAAAAAAATTATGTGTGTGTGTATTGACACAGGCTGGGAATATAGCCCAGTGGTGGAATGCTTAGTAGCATATGAGGCCCTAGGTTCAGTCCCCAGTACCAAATAAAGAATTAAAACCAAAATGTAAGCCACCACCATTTATTTATTTTTTTATGTGTATGAATGTGCTGTCTGCATGAAGGTCTGTGTACCCGTGTTGTGCACTGCCACGGAGGTCAGAAGAGGCTGTCAGATTCCCCTGGAACTGGAGTTCTCCTGGAATTGGAGTTACAGATGGTTCTCAGCCCCCATGTGGGTGCTGGGGATCAAACCTGGGTCCTCTGCAAGAGCAGTCGGCGCTCTTAACTGCTAGGCCATCTCTCCAGCCCCTGAAGCATGTTATTATATCAACATTTGTTCCCTTATTCTGCAGCCAGCCTGGGCTTCATAGTTTTAGCCCAGCCTTCAGGTACAAAATAAGACCCTGTCTTAAACAAGCAAACAGAATGTATCAGTTCCAACAGTTTTAGTTTTCTATTCAGAGTTTATAAATAGTGTGTTCCCACAATGCATTAGCTCTCCATTTCATTATAGCATGAGGCACAGATCTTTGTTAAGATAAAATGATAAATGTTTGTGAACTTAGTAGATTTTTGTGTTTTGTCCTGCACTGAATTTCTCTCTTTAAGTTAACTTACAGAGATTGGCTACAGCTGGAACTGGAAATTCAACCTGAAATTGATATTCTCTTGGATACAGAAAGGTGAGAGTTCAAGAGCACTGCCTTCTAAAGCAGTATCACAGTCTCCAGGTCTGTCATACAGCATCCTCAGTGTGTTCAGGTGAACTGGATAATGTTTCAGTATAACATAAGTCATTTATAACTTAATTGAAGAAACACCAAGTGCCAGACATTTCTAGAATGTCCCAGAAACTGGGAGTACAAGGTGAATGAGACAAGCCTGGCTTGTCTTTGTACAAATGAAGGCAGACACATATTGGAACCCTATACTGCCAGCACTTACACTGTGTGCCTTGGTAAAGTCACAGGAAGATATAAGACATATATAGGCAGGGATGAATGGTCTGAGGCCACAAGACAGGCCCTGTGAGAGCATGTTATGGGACATAGGGTGGGCTGTTTGTTGTGAGGAAGTAGGAGCATCTGGGAAAGCAGGCTCCTGGGAGGTACTAGCTTTGCAATAGGTACCAGGAACTGAGTAAATCATGAGTGGGATTTTTGGTATGAGGTTTTATACAACCTCACTTTTTAACCCCTCAAGTCAGTGTTACCTGAGATTATATTTAGATAAATTCTAGGGATTTAGGGAATTTCTTTCTTTCCTCTCAATTTTTGTTTTTTCTTTTTTTGGGGGGGTTCCCCCTCTTCCTCTTCCTCTTCCTCTTCCTCCTCCTCCTCCTCCTCTCTTTTTATAGTGGTGGAAATTGGGGATAGAACCCAAAGTCTTGCACATGCTAGGCATGCACTCTACCAGTGAACCACATCCCCTTCCTCTTCCTCTTCCTCCTCCTCCTCCTCCTCTCTTTTTATAGTGGTGGAAATTGGGGATAGAACCCAAAGTCTTGCACATGCTAGGCATGCACTCTACCAGTGAACCACATCCCCAGGCTTCTTATACTTGAACAGATAAATTCTGTGCAAATCACAGCCTATAAAGACAGAGGGCTGCCCTTCTGTCACCCTCAGGGGCCCTTGGTTTTGAGGGATATCTCATTGGGTTTGGGTTTTTCCACTTAGTGTGGACTATAGTTACCATGTCTTTGAGCTCCTTCCTATCAGCCAAGCAGTACTACCCTCTGTGGTGGCTGACCTATAGTTTAAGGTCTGGGCTTCTCAGCCACACCCCTGTTGGGCTGTGGTAGTTCAGACTGTAGGATAACTCAGCCTGCAGTGATAGAATTGCCTACGACATTCACTGGGTTTATAGATACACAGTCAGCAGTCCCTTGGCAGGGATGACACCCTACCTGGGCTTTGGTCCCAGAGTTACTCATAGAGTGGGCTTTTCCTGCAGCCCAGATCCCTACCTTGGCAACAGTGAGGCCTCACCCCACCCTGAGTTCTTAAGCTGTTGGTGCTAGCTAGTAACCAGTATGCTTAGTCACAAGAGCTATGTGCTCCTATATGAAGTATTCCTCATAATTGACCTCATTGTTCATGGTTGCAGACAGGACTTCCACCAGTGGGCAATCTATGAACACTACCTCCCGGCACCATCTGCTTTAGGAGGCTGTGATGGAGACCTGGCAGTGGCTTGTACAGTCCTTGTCAGTGAGCTGATGGACTTCTACCAAAGGTTAGCCACACAATGCTTAAAAACCTGCTTTTTGTTAATAACAGCTCTGACAATGCATTTTAATTTCTCTCAGTCCTGTCACATTACAAATGACCGAAAGGACATTTGGGTAGATCTTATAAACATCTGAGTCTCCTTTAAAAAAAGGCAAACTGGCCAGGCGTGGTGGCGCATGCCTTTAATCCTAGCACTTGGGAGGCAGAGACAGGTGGATCTTGTGAGTTCAAGGCCAGCCTGGTCTGCAGAGTGACTTCCAGGACAGCTGGGGCTATAGGGAGACCCTGTCTCAAAAAGACCAAAAAAAAAAAGGTAAACTGGCCGGGCGTGGTGGCGCACGCCTTTAACACTCAGGAGGCAGAGGCAGGTGGATCTTTGTGAGTTCAAGGCCAGCCTGGTCTAGAGTGAGTTCCAGGACAGCTGGGGCTACAGGGAGACCCTGTCTCGAGGGTCTCCCTGTAGCCCCCAAAAAAGAGGGGCAAACTTCTGGATCAATTGCGTCTGTGTATAGCTCATATTGGGGCAACTTTGGCACTCTTTTCTATTTAAGAGTCAGCAGATGTGAAGAAAGAACAAATGGCCTAGTAAGTATAAGAGCAGTTCTTCACACAGTGCATGTACACTGCCATGAAAGAAGTAGCAGTCCTTCTGAGAAGAGTTTGATTGGATGATGTCTCTATGAGGTGGCTTTAACACCTCATCATTAGGGGCACTGTTAGGTTCTGTCTTGTTATCCTAGCAGTGCCTGTGTTATAGCACTGAGATGTGAAAGAGTCTGTTTTCTAAGTTTACATTTGCTTGTTCCTGGACAAAGGAGGAGGGAGGAAAGAGGGAAGAAGAGAAAGGAAGAGAGGGAGGAGAAGTAATTTCTACCACCTAGGTAGATTATTACTGAAGAGCACAGGTCAACACAACTCATAGAAGTCCAGTGTGTAGTCTTCTTTTTTTTTTTTCTTATATTTTGTACAAGATTATCAAATCTAGACCCATGTCCCCCACCTTATCCCCCCACCCCACCCCACCAGAGCTCATGTATTCTGCCAAACATGCTTTTCATCTCTTTCTCGGTCTTTCTTGATATTCTCCATGTGGAAGTTGACTGTTTTGAGCAGAAGTTCACTGTTTCAGTCAGTTCTTTGATGCAATCCTTTCTGTTGTTGTTGTTGTTGTTGTTTCCAATATGCATCACTCCCAACTGCTTGAACAAAAACTCAAGGGGCCTTGCACAAGAAATACAACTAGGTAATTGGCACTAGCATCCACAGATGAGGGATACCATTCGTCATTTGTTTTTCTGGGACTGTGTTACTTCACTCAGCATGATGTCTTCTAGCTCCACCCATTTTCCTGCAAAGCTCATGATGTCATCTTTCTTTACCGCTGCATAGAACTCCATTGTGTAGATGTACCAAATTTTCTCTATCCACTCATCAGTTGAGGGGCATTTTGGTTGGTTCCAGCTCCTTGCTATTGTGAAGAGAGCTGAAATAAACATGGCTGTGCATGTATCTCTGTGGTGGGGTGAGTCTTGAGGGTACATGCCCAGGAGTGATATGGCTGCGTCGGGTGGCAAGTTCATTCCAAGTCTTCCAAGAGTTCTCCATACTGCCCCACAACCTCTCCAGCACTTGGTATCATTTGTTTTCTTGATCCTAGCCAGTCTTATTGGAGTAAGATGATATCTTAAAGTGGTTTTGATTTGCATTTCCTTAATTATTCGTGATGTTGAACACTTCTTAAGGTGTTTTACAGTCATCTCTAATTCCTCACTTGTGAAGTCTCTGTTCAGCTCTTTGTTCCATCTATTGAGTGGGTCATTTGTTTTCTTTCTTCTTTGATTTTTGAGTAGTTTATATATTCTGGAAATCAATGCTTTGTCAGATGTTCTGTGGTGAAGGTTTCCTCCCACTCTGGGATTTCTATTCACTTTCTTGATTGTTTCTTTTTATGTACAGAAGCTTTTGAGTTTAATGAGGTCCCATTTGTCAATTGTCGACCTTAATTCTTGGCACAGCTGCTGTCTGATTTAGGAAGTCTTTTCCTATGCCTATGTCTTGTAGTCTGCTGCCAACTTTTTCTTCTATTGCCTTCAGAGTTTGAGGTTTCACGTTGAGGTCTTTTCTTTTTTTAATTTTATTTATTTATTTATTTATGTGTATGAATGTACTGTCTTCATGTAGGTTTGTGCACCCATGTCGTGCAGTGCCGCGGAGGTCAGAAGAGGGTGTTGGATTCCCCTGGAACTGGAGTTACAGACGGTTCTCAGCCACCATGTGGGTGCTGGGGATCGAACCCGGGTCCTCTGCAAGAGCAGTTGGTGCTTGCTCTTAACCACTAGGCCATCTCTCCAGCCCTCACGTTGAGGTCTTTAATCCATCTGGAGTTGACTTTTGTACAGGGCAAGAGGTACGGGTTTAATTTCATTCTTCTACAAGTGGTGATCCAGTTTTGCCAACACCACTTGCTGAAGATGCTGTCTTTTCTCCATTGTGGCTTCTTGGCCCCCTTGTCAAATATGAGATGGCTGAAATTGTATGTGCTCAAGTTTGGATCTTCAGTTTTGTTCCAGGTCCATTTATGTGCCTGGTGCTGTTTATTGATTTTCGTATATTGAACCATCCCTGCATCTCTGGTATGAATCCAACTTGGTCATGATGGATGATCTTCTTGATGTGAGTCTGTATGTGATTTGCTAGTATCCTGTTTAGAATTTTGGCATCTGTGTTCATTAGGAAGATGGGTCTATAGTTCTCCTTTTTAGTTGTATCTTTGCCTGGTTTTGGTAATAGAGTGATCTTGGCTTCATAGAAGGAATTTGGAGAATTGTCTTTGTAAAGTTTGGTGCACCAGAGTTTGGGGCATGTATATTCATAAATGTGAAATCTTCTTGGTGAATTGTTCCTTTGATAAAAATGTAATGGCCTTCTTTGTCTCTTCTGATTTCTTTTACTTTGAAGTCTATTTTGTCTGGTATTAAAATAGCAACACCTGCTTTCTTTTTGGTACCATTTGCTTGGCATATTTTTTTTCCATCCTTTCACTTTAAGGTGGTGCCTGTCCTTGAAGGTAAGATGTGTGTATCGATGGCTGTTTCCTAATCCAATCTCCCAGTCTATGTCTTTTGATTGGGGAATTCAGTCCATTAATATTTAAGGTTATGACTGATAGGTTTGTGTTGCTTCCTTTTGACTTATTATCCATTTGCAGTTTTGGTTTAGGTTTCTACTTCTGCAATTATGTTTTTATTGATTTCTCTTTCTAGGTGCCTGGGGATGGTTACTCCTTTCTTCTGTCCTTTGAATTGCTTCAAGTATTCTCGGAAGGGTTGGTTTTCCAGACATGTATTCTTATGTATTCTTTCATCTTGTTTATGTCATGGAAGGTTTTTCTCTCTCCTTCAACTATAATCAACATTTTTGCTGGGTATAGTAACCTGGGTTGGCATCTATTGTGGTTTTTTGTTTGTTTGTTTTTTGTTTTTTGTCTTTTCGAGATGGTCTTCCTATAGCCCCAGCTGTCCTGGAACTCACTCTGTAGACCAGGCTGGCCTTGAACTCACAACAATCAGTGTGCCTCTGCCTCCCAAGTGCTAGGACTAAAGGCGTGCACCACCATGCCCAGCTCATCTATTGTCCCTGAACACTGGGAATGCTTTGTTCCACATTCTTCTTGCTTTCATAGTTTGCACTTGTTTTTCTCTTGTGGCTTTAAGGATTTTGTCTTTGTTTTGGGTGTCTAGCATTTTAACTATGATGTGGCATGAAGAGTTTCTTTTCTGATCTTGTCTGGAGTTCTGTGTGCTTCTTGTATTTGTATTGGTTTGTCTTTTTTTAGTTTGGGGAAATTTTCATCTATTCTGTTGAAGATCTGATCAATACCATTCTCTTGGGATTCTTCTCCTTCCTCTATTCCTATGATGCGAAGGTTTGATCTTTTCATAGTGTCCCACAGTTCCTGGTTGTTCCACTTTTGTGTATTTTTAAATTTTTCATAATCTTTACTTGAGGTTTTTAGTTGTTCTATGTTATCTTCCAGGTCTGATATTCTTGGTTCTGCTTCCTCCATTCTGCTTCTGAGCTTTTTCCATTCCTTTCCTCTTGATTGGATGAGTGTTTGATTTTTTTTCATTTCATCTTCTGATTTCTTTAGTATTTCTACTTCCTTTTGGAGCTTCTCAATCCCTTCCTGTAGCTCTTTGCTTTGCTGGTTGTTTTCCTTATCTTTTTCAACATGGGATCTTTTCAGTGTTTCCACTTTTTTTCTTAATTCTTATTTGCTCTTTATAATCTTGCACTTCTTTAAGTATGTTCACAATTTTACTTCTGATATCTGTGTCCTGGGCCATCCCCAGGGGGATCCCACTGTAGGAATCTTCCACAGGGTTGGTAGAGCTTGGTGTGGGATTATCCAGCACCTTTCCCATGTTGTCTCTTTGTGTTCCTGGCATATGGGCCTCTCCTTGCCTGTATTCACGTGTGAGTCCCAAATGCCTCTTCACTGTGTTGAAGGCTTGCTTTGCTTGCCTCCTTCAGATGTCTTCGTAATCCCGGTACCTGCGCTTCAGGTGGTCTTGGGAGATCCTCAGTCTCAAGACTCACACAACCCTACCTTTTATACCAGCTGGGAGGATAACTCTGCCCCCACAGCCACAAAAGCCAATTAAGCCAAAGACAACTAGATTAACTAAATCAAACAACAATCTACCTTGCTGAAGCACCCAGCTCCTATCTACCTACCTGCGCTTCAGGTGGTCTTGGGAGAGCTCCGATCCAGTGTGTAGTCTTCTACATATGTATGTGTCAACACAACCAGCAGTGTAGGAAGTTTTTTTGGTTTGTTTGTTTGTTTGTTTTTTAGGCAGGTTCTCTGTAGCTCCAGCTGGCCTGGAACTTGCAATGTGTAGACCAGGCTGGCCTTGAACTCACAGAGATCTGCCTGCCTCTGCCTTTTTTTTTTTAATTTTATTTATTTTCTATGTGTATGAATGTACTGTCGCTTGTGCACCTGTGTCGTGCAGTGCTGCAGAGGTCAGACGAGGGTCTCAGATTCCCCTGGAACTGGAGTTCTCCTGGAATGGGAGTTACAGACGGTTCTCAGCTGCCATGTGGGTGGTGGGGATCGAACCCAGGTCCTCTGCAAGAGCAGTCGGCGCTCTTAACTGCTAGGCTATCTCTCCATCCCTGCCTCTGCCTTCTTAAAGGCATGTGCCACTATGCCTGGCCCAGCTCTTTTTTTTTTTTGGAGAAAGAGACTGTAGCTCAGACCTAGAAGTCAGTACTCCTGCCTCAGTGTCCTGATGGCTGGGACTGTCATTGTGGTAGCCCCAGCAAAGTAAAATTGTCTTTTTCCCCTTGGACTCTTGAGAGCAACTCAAGGGGCATGGATAGAGCTGTTGCACGAGAAGTGGCCTGCTCATGTTCTCCAGCCTCTGGCACCCACCAGTCCACCTCCTATAGAACTGCCTGTTCTGGAGATTGCTGTTCTTTTATGGCTGAATAACATGCCATTGAATGATATCCAACATCTCAATGCAGTCCTCCATTGACAGACATTTGGGTTGTTTCTGATTTGGGGCTATTGTGAATAATGTTGCTATGAACATTGTGGATAGGTTTTTTTAGGAGACCTGTTTTTTTCATGGGCATGTTCACAGGCATGGAGTTTGTGAGTAATATGCTTTTTATCTTTTCAAAATATTTTCCCAATCTGGCTGTACTGATTTTTAAAAAAAATTTTTATTGAGTTCTTTTTATTTTATTTGTATATTATTTGCATGCGTATAAGTGTACCCATGTCATGCAATGCCTGTGGACGTCGGAAGAGGGCATTGCATTGGGTTACCTGGAACTGGAATTATGGATGGTTGTTAGCTACTCTATGGGTACTGAGACTCAAACCCAGGTCCTCTTCAAGAGCAACCAGTGCTCTTAACTGCTGAGCCATTTCTCCAGCCCTGGCTATACCATTTTATAGTCTTATCTGTAGTACAGAGGAGTCTACTTGTTCCACATCATCAACACTTGTTATCTTCTGACTTTATTTATTTTTTTTTAATTTTTTTATTTAATTTTATTTATTTCCGTATGTGTATGAATGTACTGTCTGCATGTAGGTTTGTGCACCCGTGTCGTGCAATGCCGCGGAGGTCAGAAGAGGGTCTCGGATTCCCCTGGAACTGGAGTTCTCCTGGAATTGGAGTTTCAGACGGTTTTTGGCCACCATGTGGGTGCTGGGGATCGAACCCGTGTCCTCTGCAGGAGCGGTCGGCGCTCTTAACTGCTAGGCCATCTCTCCAGCCCCATCTTCTGACTTTAATAATGGCTATTTTAGGAGATGAAGTGCTTTTGGGGGGGGAGGGCGTGGACAGTGCTTTGTTTATTTGTTTGAGACAGATGCTCTCCAGCTGGGCTAGAACTCACTATGTAGACAAGATAACCTTGATCTCACAGAGATCTGCCTCTGCTTCCTGAGTGCTGGGATTATAGGCATTCAACATACCTATATGTAGACCAAGGTGGCCTTGATCTCAGATCTATCTGCTTCTACCTCTGCCTCCTGAGTGTTGGGATTAAAGGCATGAGCTACCAAACCTGGCCCCTCATTGTGTTTTTCATTTGCATTTTCTTGAAAGTAATGATGTTGACTTTTTTTTTCATGTGCTTGTGGAGTATTTAGAGAAGTATTTGTTCCTATCCTTTGCCTGTCTCCTACTCCTCCCCGTTCTCTTGTGCTACTTGGGATCAAATCCCAGGCTTTGCACAGGCTAGGAAACTGCTCTGCCATGGAGCTGCACCCTCCAACCCCCTTAAACTTATACTATATTGAGTTATAGAAGTTATTTTCCAGAAAAAAGCCTAGCAAATGTGACTTGTAAATATCTTTTCACTCCCTAGCATCCACTGATGTGAAAAAGTGAAGTTTGATTCATGTTTTTAGTTTTAGCTCTTATATTTAAGTCTCTGACTTATGTGAGGTGTGAATCTCACCTGACTCTTTTGCATGTTTCTGTTGAAGAGTATTTTTCCTCACTGGATAGTCTTGGTACCCTTGTAAATCAGTTGGCCACTTATAGGATGGTTTATTTCTGGATTCCCAATTCTGTCTCCTGTTTTGGTGTGTTAATTTTGATTACTATAGCTTTGAAGTGGATCTTGAAATTTGGAAATGAGTCTTTCAACTTTCTTCTTTTTCAAGATTGTATTATCTATTCTGGCTCTTTTGCAATTCCATTTGAACTTTAGGATCAGCTTATTAGTTTCTATAAAACCACCTGGGATCCTGACAAGAATTGCAGTAGAGCTGTCTATCACTCGGTAATAATGTCATCTTAACAGTACCTAAATTTTCCTTTGCATGTTCATGGGATTTCATTCCATTTATTAAGGTTTTAATTTCTTTCAACAGTATTTTAAATATTCAAGGTACAAGTCTTTTTTTAATTTTTAAAAATGTTTTTAAATTTTTATGTGTATGAGTGTATTGCCTACACAGATAAATAGTTGTACCCGTGTCATGCAGTGCCCTCAGAGGTCAGAAGAGAGCGTTGGGTCCCCTAGAGCTGGAGTTATGGATGGTTGCTAGCCACCATGTGGGTGGTGGGAATTGAATCTGTGTCCTCTGCAAGAGCAGCCAGTGCTCTTAACCACTGAGCCATCTCTCCAGCCCTCTAAATTGCTTAAATTTATCACTGTTTGTATTATATTGCAGTGTATCATATTTTGAGACAGGATCTTTCTGTTGCAGACCAGGCTGGCCTCGAACTCACAGAGGTCACCCTGCCTTAAGTAGAATTGTTAAATAGAATTATTACCTTATTTTTTTAATTATTCATGGATAATGTATACAAAGACAACTGACACTTATTTATTTGTTTGTTTGTTTATTTATTGTCTTTTTTGAGACATGGTCGTCTCCCTTTAGTCCCAGCTGGCCTAGAACTGTCTATGTAGACCAGGCTGGATTTGAACTCACAGAGATCCACCTGCCTCTGCCTCCTGAGTGCTGGGATTAAAGGCGCGTGTCACCACACCCACTGACAGCTGATTTTTATATATTGATTCAGCAAACTTATTTCGTCTAGAGTAGTTCTTTTCTAGTGTATTATCCAGGGATAATATATAATAAGGTGATGTAATTTGTGAACGAAAATTGTTCAGTTGTTTCTAGTATGATTGTTCCTTTTTCTTACTGAATTGCCCTAGTTAGAACATGGAATGAAATATTGAAGAGAGAGAGTAGAAAGGACATGATTATCTTATTCCTGATCTTAAAGAAAAGTTTGCACTCTTTCATTGGTGAGAGTAGCTTTGGGTTTTTCTTTTTTTTTTTTCTTTTTTTTTTCTTTTTTGGTCTTTTCGAGACAGGGTCTCCCTATAGCACCAGCTGTCCTGGAACTCACTCTGTAGACCAGGCTGGTCTTGAACTTACAAAGATCTGCCTGCCACTGCCTCCCAAGTGCTAGGATTAAAGGCGTGCGCCACCATGCCCTGCAGCTTTGGGTTTTTCATAGATCTCCTGTCAGGCTGAGGAAATTTTATTCTGTTCTTAGTGTACTGTGTCATCATATTAGGGTATAAATTTCATCAAATACTTCTGCATCTATTGATGTGACCATGTATTTTTTTGTTTTTATGCTATTTATAAGCATATGAATTAATTTTTTTATTTAAATTTATTATTATTACTTTTTTATGTGTATGAGTATACTGTCTGCAGGTAGGTTGGTGCACCTGTGTCTCGCAGTGCCACGGAGGTCAGAAGAGGGCTTCGGATTCCCCTGGAACTGGAGTTAAAGACGGTTCTTAGCCACCATGTGGGTGCTGGGAATCGAACCCAGGTCCTCTGTAAGAGCAGTCAGCGCTCTTAACTGCTGAGCCATCTCTCCAGCCCCATGTATTAATTTTTGTATGCTAAATCAACCTTGCATTCTTGGGATAAACTGTAGTTGGTTATAGTTTTGTTTTGTTTTGTTTGTTTTTGTCTTTTTGAGACAGGGTCTCCCTGTAGCCCCAGCTGCCTGGAGCTTGCTCTGTAAACCATGCTGGGAGAGATCTGGCTGCCTCTGCCTCCTGAGTGCTGGGATTAAAGGAATATGCCAGCATGCCTAGCTGGTTATGGTTACATTTTCCATAAATTCTTACTTTGTAGCCTGGCTGGCTTGGAACTTGGTATATAGACCAAGTTGGCCTTAAACTTGCAGTGATCCTCCTGCCTTTGCCACTTGAGTACAGAGTCAGGAATGTGTCTGGCAGTTTTTTTTATACTTGCTGTTTTGGGACTGGTAGTACATATGTCATTTTTAGTTGACTATTATAATATGCCATCAGTAACCTGCAGACACCCCACTGTGGATGCAGGAGGAATAGGCACTGCAGTACTGTCATGAAGTACTAAGCAGGCTTTTATTGTTTTACTTTCAGTTCAAAGAGTTATAACTACTCAGAGAACTCAGATATAGTCCTTGGTGGACACACAGGAAATGAAGATATTCTTTCTAGGCTGCAGGTAAGTTGGAGGCCACCACAGTTCAGTGTGTTCACTGCCGCAAGCTTGTCCTCCGCTAAGGTATTTATGATCAATTTACCTAATGGTGACTAGCTCGACACAGTAGAATAGAAACATTATCCATACCATGGCTGAGATCCAGAGTGACAGTGTGCTCTGTGAATTTACTCCACTGTCTACCATCTCCCAATATTCATTCAGCTATGAATCTTTCAGTGGATGGGGTCAGAGCCCTTGTGAACCACTCACTTCTGAACACTGGTGCTTTGAGGAACAAGCTTTCATCACCTGGCTTTTAGGGGACATTTCAGGTCCACATCATAATGGTATGTGTGGTTTTACTAAACGCAATCATATGTGTGGTTTCCATGATGCCATTCTTCAAGGGAAATTTTAGAAATGTGGAGAAAGAGAATTGGATGGTAAATCTACAACAGGCTGTAACTACATATGGTAACAAACGTGTTGCTCCTATTAAATGGACAGGATACATGTCCACTTCATACATACACTTTCAGTCATCAGACTACACCTGTCATCCTGTGTCAATTCCTACCTACCCACTCCTCCCCACTCACATCATATGAGCTGACTGTTTATTACTATTGGAAATATAGTAGCTGCTTCCTCTGCCACCTTACCCTTTTGGGAGAGTAGCAGAATACAGTCTTGATGGCGTTCTGTGAAAGCATCCAGAAGTAATGGTGTATCAGCGAAGGAGACACATTTGCTAATGGATGTGCTCAGAGCCTAGCCTCTCTGTGGGTTGAATCCTAAGGATACAAAATAAGATCAAGAAGAATGACAAAGATACAGAGAAGCCAGCTCTATGGCTTAGGCTTGTGTTGTAGGTTGTTATAAGATTAACTCCAGGACTGGAGAGATGGCTCAGTGGTTAAGAGTGCTGACTGCTCTTGCTGAGGACCTGGGTTCAATTCCCAGCACCCACATGGTGGCTAAGAACCATCTTTAACTCCAGTTCCAGGGGAATCCAATACCCTCTTCTGACCTCCACGGCATTGCATGGCACGGGTGCACCAACCTACATGCAGACAGTACACTCATGCAGATAAAAATTAATTAAAGGGGGTGGAGAGATGGCTCAGCAGTTAAGAGGACCAACTACTCTTACAGAGGACCTGGGTTTGATTCCCAGCACCCATATGGCAGCTAAGAACAGTCTTTAACTCCAGTTCCAGGGGAATCCAACACCCTCTTCTTACCTCCACAGCATTGCACAACACAGGTGCACCAACCTACATGCAGACAGTACACTCATACACATAAAAAAAATAATAAAAAGTTAAAAAAATAATTTTTTAAAAAAGATAAGATTAATTCCCTGGGCTGGAGAGATGGCCTAGCGGTTAAGAGCGCTGATTGCTCTTGCAGAGGACCCGGGTTCGATCCCCAGCACCCACATGGTGGCGAAGAACCATCTGTAACTCCAATTCCAGGATAACTCCAGTTCCAGGGGAATCCAACACCCTCTTCTGACCTCTGCGGCACTGCACGACATGCAGACAGTACATTCATACAAATAAATAAATAAACAAACAAATAAATAAAAACATTTAAAAAAAAAAGATTAATTCCCACCAGGTGTGGTAGTGAATGCCTTTAATCCCAGCACTTGGGAGGCAGAGGCAAGCGGATCTCTTTGAGTTCAAGACCAGCCTAGTCTACATAGTAAGCTCCAGGCCTGCTGGAACTAAAAGGGAAATGCTGTCTTAAAAAGATCAAAAAAAAAATTTTTTTTTTAAATTACCAGCATAGACTGAGGAAATCATTTAAAAAAAAGATACAAGGTTCAAAATGGAATTCATGGTTTTGAACACATGGAGCATCCTTTGGTATTTAAAAGTCACATGTACTCTCTTGAAAATTATTAGTATAATTAAAGAGTCTAAGGAAATGCTCCCCAATAAAGAGGGCTCAGGAGCTATAACAGTGAAGTACTAGCCTGACCCTGTCCTGGACCCTGTAATGGGAGAAGACAGAAATGTAGCTCTGCTATTAATGGGGATGGTAATGGGTCACGAGAGTTTAACAGCAGCCTGAGAACATGCACACAGAGGCTTGGGAGGGCTGGGGCTGAGAGCCTTGAGCACAGAATTCATCTTCATCTCATCCCTATAGGTGTGTATACCTATATACACAGGAGAGCAAAAGGTAACAAGAGGGCAGAGTGATGGGTATTCTTTGCACTGTCTTTTATTTTTGTGATTTAAAAATGATCTTATGTCTTTGTTGCTGTGATACTGAACGGTTGAATCTAGGTCCTTGTACATTCTAGGCAAGTGCTGTAGCTCGGGTAGACCTGAATCTGCAACTCTCCTGCCTCAGTCTCCAAAGTAGCTGAGATTATAGGCTTGTGCTACCAAATCTGGCTGAAAATGGTGTTCTCCTAGAAAAGCTTGTGCTCTTTCCCTTCTCAGTCCCATCCCTGTGGGGACAACCCTCCCAAACTCATCTCCCAGGGTCCCCAATTACAGTCCATGGTAATCCTTGAGGATTTTTTTTTTTTTTTGGTCTTTTCGAGACAGGGTCTCCCTGTAGCCCCAGCTGTCCTGGAATTCGCTCTGTAGACCAGGCTGGCCTTGAAC
>VZQC01007915.1:2156328-2192199 GCA_009823505.1 Rhizomys pruinosus
TTGTCTTTTTGAGACAGGGTCTCCCTGTAGCTCCAGCTGTCCTGGAACTCACTCTGTAGACCAGGCTGGCCTCGAACTCACAGAGATCCGAGTGCCTCTGCCTCCCAAGTGCTAGGATTAAAGGCGTGCGCCACCACGCCCGGCATTTATTTCTGTATATGTATCAATGTATTGTCTGCATGCAAGTTTGTGCACCCGTGTCGTGCAATGCCGCGGAGGTCAGAAGAGGGTGTCGGATTCCCCTGGAACTGGAGTTCTCCCGGAATTGGAGTCTCAGACGGTTCTCAGCCGCCATGTGCGTGCTGGGGATCGAACCCGGGTCCTCTGTAAGAGCGGTCGGCGCTCTTAACCGCTAGGCCATCTCTCCAGCCCCTGACTTTGAATTGTTTTACAGAGAAACTTCTGTTGCCACGGCACTGTCTTGACCTACAACATTACCATCCACTTCTTCAAGGTAATCAGGCACCTCGTATGTGACCTCAGGCTGCCTGGGGTGAATCTTGATGTTAGGTGCTATCCTTCAGGGCCAGGGTTTCCATGGGTGCCTGGGTTGTGGAAAATTGCTGAGCTTCAGTGTGTTCTTGTTGCAGGGGCTCCTTAATGCCTGCTTCCGCAGCAGAGACCCATCGCTGACAGCCAACTTGACCCTGACAGAGTGCCAGACCAAGTGTCCCATGCTTCTGACCTCTGCACTGGTAGGTCTGGCCATCTTTTAAGTACAGTTACACACACAGATACACACACACAGAAGAGAGATGAAAACAACTTGCAGAGATTGAACTTGTTCAGGTTGTCAGGCTTGGTGCTATGTGCTTTTTGCTGCTGAGCCATCTCATGGGCCCCACCTTGATTTTGGTTATTTTTTTGTGGGTTGGTTTTTTTTGTTTGTTTGTTTGTTTTTCTTGTCTTTTGGAAGACATGGTCTCCCTGTAGCCCCCAATGATCTTGTACTCACTATGTACATCAGGCTGGCCTTGATCTCACAGAGACCTACCTGCCTCTACCTCCAGAATATATCACACCCAGCTCCACCTTGATATTTTTTTCAAGAGTTTAGGGCCTCCATTTCCCAATGGGTTCAATGTCCTACCCTGATTGTTAGGATTCAGGGATTCAAAAGATATGTGATAAGAAATAGGGTAACTAGGGCACACCGCCCTGCAGCAAAGGAGCTGTCCTCACTCCCATCTGCTGGGAGTCCCTCTCCTGCAGTCCCATACTACCATTTGCTTACTGGAGGCTTTGCAGTTAATACCATGCACCCTAAACACAACTAATGTCTATTGGTACCATGATTACTTGAGTCTGCTAGGGCTTCCCAGGTCCCCTTGCCTCCATCTGGTCCATCATTCTTTTTTTTTTTTTTTTTTTTTTTTTGAAGCAAGACTCAAGTTTTATTGTAGAGAAGATATTTTGAAAACTTTTTTAAGTATTTAAATCCTTTTCCAATTTATATAAAACATCACTAATCCCTAGACTGGGAACAGCTAAGCATGTGCCATAGGAAATACTGAATGTGAAAATACTGCATAAAAAATGGCTGGCATACCTCATAATACAGTTTCTGTGGTTACTGTTTTCAATAGAAGTGCTTGTAGAAACAGAATGTTTACATATACTTATGGATGTTTTCTGTAAGGGAAAAATTAGCTGTGTAGAGAAAGAGCTGATGATTTAATATATATTGATCACAGGAAAATAGTTCTGAGATAATTTTAGGTTCTCATTCAGTATTTTAAAAGAATAATGACAGTTTAGCCATTCCTTTCTGTATTTTTCATTAGAAATTCTGGTATTTCAGGAGATAACAGTTTTCTCTTTTCTATACTGTACACAATTTGGCTATATATATTTGAATATATAAATCAAATAGTCCTCTACAGGAGAAATAAATGCTGATAACAGAATGAAGAAAACACAGTTCTTCATTGTCTTCCATACATGAGTCATGGATCTCTTTCATACACAGATGGTCCATCATTCTAACAAGGGGAGGTAGACAGTTCCAGCCATCTAGTTATGTAGCTCATTGGATGTAATTTACTGTATTTAGAAAAGAGTTTTCACCAAAAAAAAAAAAAGGCTGGGCATGGTGGCTCACGCCTTTAATCCTAGCACTTAGCAGGCAGAGGCAGGTGGATCTCTGTGAGTTCAAGGCCAACCTTATCTACAGAGTGAGTACCAGGCCAGCTGGGGCTACAGGGAGACCCTCTCTCAAAAAAAAAGAAAAAAGAAAGAAAGAAAAAAAAGAAAAAAAGGAAGGAAGGAAGAGAGAGAGAGAGGAGAGAGAGGAGAGAGAAAAAGAAAGAGAAAAAGGAAGAAAGAAAGAAAGAGAGAGAGAGAGAAAAAAAGAGAGAAAGAAAAGAGCTTTCACCAGGACATATGTGAGAACCAGGCTAGCCAGCTCAGAGCAGTGGCCAGTAGTACAAGGTGTTTCCTCATATTAGGCCCTCCTTCAAGCCTTATTCCAGAGAATAAGAATGTTTCATGAGCCAGGTGTGGTAACTCATACCTTTAATCCCAGCACTCAGGAGGCAGAAGCAGGCAAGTCTATGTGAGTTCCTGTCCAGTCTGGTTTCACATAGCAAGTTTCAGGCCAACCAGGGCTGAACAGCGAGACTCTTACTTAAAAAGAAAAAAAAGTTTCATGGAATTGCTTTGCACCTCAGATGACAGTGAAGTTGCAAAGCAATGCAATGTGAGCCCTGTCGAGCTCTCAGGAGTTCCCTAGCTCATTGGCAGTGAAGGATCTGAGGTATTAGCCAGCATTTCTCTTCTAGCAACTGGAGATGAGTATAAAGACAACTACCTTAATCTCTTTCCACAGTTGTGGTGGTCTGCCCTGGAACCAGTGCTGTGTAGTCGGTGGAAGAAATGCGGCCAAAGCACACTGCCTCAAGAGCTGTTGAGGCTGCAGGAAGCCCAGCAGTTTGCTAGCAAGTAAGCCATAGGAGTGTATCAAGGGGAAGCCCAGCTGCTCCTTGGGCTAGGGTGTCTCCATGAAGATCCTGGGGTATAGCCTCTGCACATGAAAGGGGAGGAGTGGACCAAGCTGACTGGCATACCTAAGGAAGCAGCTAAAGTGTTCCTAAAGACTGCTTTAAGCAAGTCTCATTCCAGCTCAGCTTTTCCTATACCCTGACCCCTTGGTTCTGTTCCTAGGTTTATTTAACACAGGGTCAGAAACTTAAGACAGGCAACATCAGGGATAGGGCAAGGAGCAGATTCTCAGTTTTTCCTAGACCTGAGAACACAGATTTCTGGCTGCCCTGCCCTTATAAGGACCACCAAGCTCCTGTAGCATCTGTGGATTTCCTTGAGGCTCAGCAAGACATGTTGATCTCCATTTAGGACTTCTTCCTGGTAGCTAGTTTTGAAAGCCTAATACCTGTGTCCTCCCTGATCATAGGCACTCTAAAACCTGCTCAGCAAACGATGAAAATAGGCTTTGCCCACCAACCCTAATGCTACAAAGACAGATCCGATTATTCCTTAAACTCTCACATTGTATGTCATTAGTTTTCTGCCAAACTTTTACGTTGCTGAAACTGAGATACTACACTGGTAATAAGCTAGACTCCCATGGGCTGGCCCAGTTTCAGGGCCACGTAGACAACCCAGGATACTGAAACCTTAATGGCACTATGGCCTCTTCCTTCAGAGCTGTCAGGCCCCAACAGCCCAGGGTGAGGTGTATAGGACCAAGCTGGTCCCCCTTCAGAATGCTGTGACACACACAAACCTCATTTCTGATGACTCTGGGGTCCCCTCCATCCTATTTAAAAGGCAAATCCCAAGGACTGAAAAGAGGACCTGGGTTTGGTTCCCAGCACCCACATAGTGGCTGACAACCATCTGAGACTCCAGTTTCAGGGGACCTGACACCTTTTTCTGGCCTTTGTAGGTACTGTACACACATGGTACACTTATGGTACACTTTTCATACATGGGTCAAAACACTCATAAATAAATAAATAGCAAATATACTTTGCTGTTCAACCCATAGATGCTTGATAGCTGGCAGCATGACAATTAGGGAAGATTTAAATCTCTATAATATAAAAAAAATAATAAAAATAAATAAATCTCTATAATAGAGGCTCAGCAGTTAAGAGCTCTGGCTGTTCTTACAGAAGACCGGTTGGTTTCCTAGCACCCACGTGGCGGCTAACAACCATTTGTAACTCTAATCCTAGGGGATCTGACACCCACCTCTGGCCTCCATAGCTATTGCATGCATGTGGTACACTTACATACATGCATACATGCAAGCAGGCAGAACACTCATACACATAAAATAAAAATACATTTTTAAAAATTAAATCTCTGGTGGCGCACGCCTTTAATTCTAGAACTTGGGAGGCAGAGGCAGGTGGAATTTTGTGAGTTCAAGGCCAGCCTGGTCTACAGAGTGAGCTCCAGGCCAGCTGGGGCTACAAGGAGACCCTGTCTCAAAAAGACCAAAAAAAAAAAATTAAATCTCTAGTCAGGTGTGGTGGTACACGCCTTTAATCCTAGCACTGGGGAAGCAGAGGTAGGCAAGTCTCTGTGAGTTCAAGGCCATCCTGGTCTACATAGTGAACTGCAGGACATCCGGGGCTATAGGGAGACCCTGTCTCAAAAAGACCAAAAAAAAAAAATTAAATCTCTAGTCAGGTGTGGTGGTACACGCCTTTAATCCTAGCACTGGGGAAGCAGAGGTAGGCAAGTCTCTGTGAGTTCAAGGCCATCCTGGTCTACATAGTGAACTGCAGGACATCCGGGGCTATAGGGAGACCCTGTCTCAAAAAGACCAAGGGAAAAAAAAAAATCTCCGTGCTTCTTTGTACTAGTTTCCTCTCCGCCAACTCAGTTTTCCCAGCACCCAACCCAGCTTGGGTCTCAGGCGCAGCACTGCACTTTGCAGTTAGAGGAGTTAAAAAGGAAAATGTCAAGAAACAGCTAAAGAACCTGGACTGTGAAAGAGAGGAGGTAAGACAGAATTCTTCAATGCTTTTTTTCTAGTAACCTTCTTTATAATCGTGGTTTTTGCAGGAGGTATTTCTCAGGGTGTGCCTAATGACTTTCCTTTTCAAAAGACAAACATGAGATTGGAGTTCTTGTCACTTTATTTGAAAATAAAACAGTTAAGTGAGTTTATATTTATAGGAGGTTTCAATTTCTTGTGTGCTTTTTTTTTGTTTGAGATAAGGTCTCCCTGTAGCACCAGCTGGCCTGGAATTTGCTATATAAACCAAGCTGGTCTTGATCTCACAGAGATCTGCCTGCTTCTGCCCCCATAGTGCTGGGATTAAAGGTGAGTACCACCATGCCCAGCACAGTAAGTCTCAAATTTAATGGTAAAAATACCTTTCAATTCCTTTTGGAAGTGTTTTTATTGGGCTTGTTTTACCTTCACCCACAAAAGCGTAAAGCCTCCAGCCATGTTCATGTGGCCATAGCTGTCTTGTGTCCAGCTAAGTACATATTTACACAACTCTGAGGCAAAAAGGATAGGACTAGGTGTACCTTTGTTTATCTGCACAGGCTTATGCAGACTGCAACTTTTTTTTTTTTTTTTTTTTTTTTGTATTTTTGAGACAGGGTCTCCCTTTAGTCTCAGCAATCCAGGAGCTCGCTCTGTAGACCAGGCTGGCCTCGAACTCACAGAGATCCTCCTGGCTCTGCCTCCCAAGTGCTAGGATTAAAGGCATACACCACCACACCTGGCGCAGACTTCAACTTTTAAGTGAAGGCACTCAGGCTTTGGACTTTGGGCTTCCTGCTGTGGATAGTTGAGGGCAACCAAGGTTAGAGGCTAAGCAGCACCAACATGACCTCTAAGGATACTCTGGGCATTGTATAGAAGGCCAAGTAAGACTAACTGGGGAAGCAATAGAAGAAACAGGAACCAATGTCTGAGAAAGGAGGTACAAGTGTTAATGGCTCTAGAGCCAGGCTCTGGCTGGGTTTTCACATATACTCCAGTAGCAAGACTTACAGGGGAACTAGGCTTAGTTAGCTGAGGTGCTTGGAGCACTCACCTTTAGTAACTGCATTTAAAGGCTGGTAGAAAATGACCCTATTGAAAGGCACTTGCTGCTAAGCCTAACAGTCTGAATTCAATCCCTAGTACCCATATAAAAACTGACTCTTAAAAGTTGTCCTTTGACCTCCTCAGTGGCACATGCACAAAATAAAATATAATTTAAAAAATTTAAGACCCTTTTGGCCACAGTTTATTCTCTAATAAGCTCTCTTTAAGTGGACAAAAAATATGGCATGTTGATTTAAACTGTCAGTCTTGGCACTTAGAAAGCTGAGATGAGTCTGAGGTCAGCCTGGGCTACATGGTAAGACCCTAACTCACAATAAATTGGTGATTAGAATTTTGTTTCCTGCTGAGATCCACATAAAGGCTTTAAGCCCTAGCCATGGTCTTACTCAGCCTAGAGTGTCAGTATGTAACTTGTGTGTGGTTTCCCTCACAGCTACTGCTCTCCTTCCTTTTCTTCTCCTTGATGGGCCTACTCTCATCCCATCTGACTGCACAGGTAAGCCAGAACTTCCAGTTGAAAATGGCCTTTCTGCCAGGCATGGTGGCGCACGCCTTTAATCCTATTACTTAGGAGGCAGAGACAGGCGGATCTTTGTGAGTTCAAGGCCAGCCTGGTCTACAGAGTGAGTTCCAGGACAGCTGGAGCTACAGGGAGACCCTGTCTCGAAAAGAAAAAAAAAAAAAAGAAAATGGCCTTTCCTTCTCCTACCTCTGAGTACCAAGTAGGGGCACTAAGTAGTGAATTCTAGGTCCAATCAGACCTCAATTCAGGTCTCAGAATTTCAGGTTGTTTGCTGTGTGGCCTTACTTCTGAGGTCTTGCTCTAGCACTTAGTGCAGTGACCTGGGTGGGCACCTCAGAAGCCATGGTCTTTTTTTTTCCCCCTACCTGAGTTTTTTTCCACCTGGAAGGCCCAAGGCAACACCTTTAGGTTATCACCAGTTTTAGACTTTGGATAGTGAAAAAGAATCACCCCCTTTACCAAAAGGGTTAAACTCCTGAATCCATAGAATACAGTTGCTCTTAGGACCCATCTCTGTCTACCCTGCACAAAAGGTTAACTCTCTACCTGCTTTTCTGATGGTTCTTCTGTGGATCACAGGACACTGCTGAGTATCTGAAGGCTGTGGATATCTGTGCCGAGGTCCTCATGTACTTAGAAAGAAGGAAGGTGTCCTGGCTGATGCTCTTTCAGTTGACAGAGACAGGTAAGAACCCATGTGAAGCCCTGGAACAGGATGGAAGGCTGGCTTTGCCCAACATCAGTTTATCAGATCCCATGGTCTTCAGAAGCAACTTTCAAACAGCTGTGAACACACACCTGGGGACTCAGTTTTGTTTTGTTTCAGCTTATCTCAATGTGTAATCCAGGTTGGAACTCCCAGACACCTACCTGCCTCTGCCTCCTGAGTGCTGAGATTGAAAGTGTGCACCTCCATATCCAACCTAGGGCTCAATTTTTGTGATTTTTCTCTTTTTGCTGAGTTTATAAATACTTTAATTGGGGTACTAATTCAGGACATGCTCATTAAAAAAATTTTTTTAATTAATTTTATTTATTTCTGTATGTGTATGAATGTACTGTCTGCATGCAAGTCTGTGCACCCGTGTCGTGCAACGCCGCGGAGTTCAGAAGAGGGTCTCGGATTCCCCTGGAACTGGAGTTCTCCTGGAATTGGAGTTTCAGACGATTCTCAGCTGCCATGTGGTGCTGGGGATCGAACCCGGGTTCTCTGTAAGAGCGGTCGGCGCTCTTAACCACTAGGCCATCTCTCCAGCCCCCAGGACATGCTCATTTAAAGCAACAGAAGAATCCACCTAGTCTCTGTATTCCTGTTTGGGCACTTTCCCAGACCGAAGGAGAAGTGACCCCTCTTTTCCCAGCAGCTTCTGACAGGTGTCCTCAGTAGGTCACAGCCTCCACAATGTCAGCACAGCTAAACACTTCCCAGAGCACATGAGATCCCAGAGTCATCCTTAGCACTGATGCTGGATGGGAATCCACAGAGCTGATTGAACTCTTTGATTTTGCAGATGCCAGGCTGGGGCACCTCCTCCACTTGGCCCCAGATCAGTACATCAGGCTGCTTCCATTTGCCTTCTACAGGTAACTAACTACCTGCTGCTTAGCTGTGAATAAGCCCAACTGTGGAGCCTGATATGGTCAGAGAAAAAGCGGTTTCCTCAAGGTCTCCCACCAGACAGGAAAAGTTGCCTGTCAATCATTTCTGTCCCACAAATGAGTGAGCAGTCTCTGTGCTAACTGCTACTTACTTCTTTGACATCTTCAGGTTCTTTGTCATTCTGTCTTGTAGCCTTCTTTCCTACTTCAGTGAGGATGCTATCATCAGGGAAGAGGCTTTCCTGTGTGTTGCCGTTGACATGTACCTCAAGCTGATCCAGCTCTTTGTGGATGGGGAAACCAGAGCTGTGTCACTGGAGGCCAGCAGGAGCTTACAGCTCCAAGGCCAGTCTTGGCACCAGGTAAGCTCCCCCAAGTCTGTGAGGCAGCTGCTCTCTAGGAACAGCAGGCAGAACACACTAGTGCCGATTCAGTGTGCCCTAACCCATGACCGCCTGTCTTCTTTCTAGGGCAGTCCTGTACAACTGATAACACAGGCACGTATTTTTCTGCTGCAGCTAATACCTGGATGTCCCAAACAGTGCTTCTCAAATATGACAGAGGTAACAAACCAGAGAAATCCTCCTTGGGCTGGTTTCACACCTTAGGTAAAATGAGATGACACTTGAGATAGTAGCTGTATAACATAGACCCATCAGGCTGGCAGCACAGCTCAGTGTCTACTAGCCATTCCCTGTGCCCTCAGTCTACAGATAGTACATTCCAGCTGTGTTCTGGGGGGGGTATGAGGCTAAGCAATGTATTTTCTCATAGCTGCTGGCTGGTCGTGGAGACTATGACCCTGAGGTGAGCGCAGCCCTCCTATGCAGGCAGCAGGCTGACCCCAACGTTGACCTCTACCAGGAGCCCCGTCTCTTTTGACTGCAACCATCTCATTGCACCAGCTGGCTCCTTTGTAAATAATTTATTGCAAGTATAACATGGAGCTCTTGTTACACTAGAAAGTGGATTACAGATCTCCTTGATTGCTCTAATTGGGAAAAAGAATCAAATATTCATAATATGTGTCTGGCCCCAAATTGCTTGGTATTCATAGGAAAATAAACTGCTGGTCTCACTGCAGGCAACAAAGGAAGTATATACCAAGCTCACCTCCCTCATCCTGAGAGAGAAATGCCCTCTAACACATGGATGATAGATATTGTGGGGTGGAATTGAAGCATGGACCCCAAAGAGTAAGCAGAACTGTGCCAGGGGGAAATTGAGGAACATTAAAATATCCTTAAACCTTATATCACCTGCTGAGATCAAGCTGTTCAACTTGCCCAGTGTCCCACCTGCAGTCCTCAGGTAGGCTCTGGCTTCACAGCCTGGCCCTCCATAGTCCCAGAGGGGCTCAGTGGCCCAGGTGGGGGCTCTGCTTCCAAAGGCAGGGCCTTGTCCTGGGTCTGGGTCAGAGGATGCACCATGGACATATGCACGTTGAGGTTGTGGGCCTTTTCAAATCTCCGGCCGCACTGGTCACAGGCGAAGTCCAACTCAGTCTCTGCCTTGTGTTTGGTCATGTGGTACTTGAGGGATGCTCGTTGCCTGCACTGGAACCCACAGACCTCACACCTGGGGGGCAGAGGCAAGTGAGGTAAGCTGAGTCTTGTCCCAGCCATAGGAAGTGCCCAGCCCACACTTACTGCAGTGGCTTGGCTCCTGAGTGGCGCATCTGGTGGACAAGAAGGTGCTTTCGCTGCTTGAAGGTCTGCCCACACTCATCACAGATGTAATTGCGCACCTCTGCAAGACAGGGGGGGGGGGGGGGGTGAGCACCAGCTCCCCAATACCTAAATCTGTCTCATGAGAGGTGACAGTTATTACTCAACATAAAGAATGCTTAAGCAAGGGCCTCTGGGAACCCAACATTATTTACAGATGAAAGATAATTTTGATCCAAAGCATTTCATTAATAAAGGTTTGTAAAGTGTTTAAAAATACCCTTGTCTAGCTGGGCATGGTGGTTCACACCTTTAATCCCAGCACTTGGCAGTCAGAGGCAGGTGGATCTCTGGGAGTTCAAGGCCAGCCTGATCTACAAAGTGAGTTCTAGGACAGCTGGGGCTGCAGGGAGACCCTGTCTCAAAAACACCAAAAAAAATAAAAACCTTGTCTGACTGGGACTTCCGCACTGAAAATAGCATTTGAAGCTGGGGTTTTTTGTCTATTTTTATTATTATTATTATTTTTAATGTGTATGAGTGTACTGCCTGCATGTAGGTTGGTGCAGCCGTGTCGTGCAATGCCTCAGAGGTCAGAAGTGGGTGTCGGATTCCCCTGGAACTGGAGTTAAAGATGGTTCTTAGCCACCATGTGGGTGCTGGGAATTGAACCCAGGTCCTCTGCAAGAGCAGTTTAGAAGTCACGTGCATTTTATAGGAGTACAGGCAGCATGCATTGGACAAGTGGAATTGGTACAGAGTATGGAAAGTTTTGGGGTTTTTTGTTGTTGTTGTTGTTGTTGTTGTTGTTGTTGTTGTTTTGTCTTTTTGAGACAGGGTCTCTTTGTAACCCCAGCTGGCCTGGAACTCACTCTATAGACCAGGCTGGCCTTGAACTCAGAGATCTGCCTGCCTCTACCTTGAACTAAACTTTCTACAAATATTCTACCTCTTTAGCTGCTTCGACTGCTAGTGACTGACCAGACAAAGTTTGAAGGAGACAAATGCCAAAGTGCTTACCACATGGTAGAGATTAAGAAATTGTCATATAGCTGGATTTCATTATGAAGCTGAATAAATGATCCACCAATAAAATACATAAATCCTAATGAGAAATTTTTTCTATGGTCATTTGTACAAAGCCCAGAAACTATATTGTTCAGAATAAATACTACAGGCATCGTATTATTAGAACATGTCTGCAGAGAAAACAGAGAGTAAGCCCTCAGGGTGGTCAGCAGTAAGGGAGGTAGTTTTCATATTTTTTTTTTAACATTTTTAATTTGGGGGGGAGCATGAACATACCAGAGTGTGTATGTGTGGAGGGGTAAGAGGACAGGGTGCAGGAGTCAAATCTCTGCTTCCACCATGTGGATTCCAGGGGTTCTCAGGCTTGATTGAACCCAAACTTGGGTTCTCAGGCTTGATTGAAGGCACTTTTACCCACTGGGCCATCTTGTCAGCTCTTAGGTTAATTTTATTTATTTATTTATTTATTTATTTATTTATTTATTTATTTATTTAATTTGTATGAATGTACTGTCTGCATGTAGGTCTGTGCACCCGTGTCATGCAATGCCATGGAGGTCAGAAGAGGGTGTCGGATTCCCCTGGAACTGGAGTTCTCCTGGAATTGGAGTTATGGACGGTTCTCAGCTGCCATGTGGGTGTTGGGGATCGAACCTGGGTCCTCTGTAAGAGCAGTCGGTGCTCTTAACCACTAGGCCATCTCTCCAGCCCCGTTAATTTTTTTTAAGTGAATGAACTCATAAAGGAATACCAGGGTCTCTATGATATCAATTCTGACAAGTTGCCCAGACCCTGAGGGGAAATTTTTTTTTTAAAAAAAGGTTCCATGAGGAATTCATCATGCAGGGCTCACATCTGTATGTGGACTCATACTTTATATGTGATCCATAAGCACCTTAGACTACCTAACAGCAAGCTCTGTGAGACACTTGGGCATTGCCTCCTTGGTGGGGTGTCCCTCTGACTCGGCACCTGAGACGCACTGGCAGTCAAGCCTAGGCTCAGAAGGCACAGCCTGTGGTAGTTACCTGTGTGAATGAGCTTCACATGGCGCTGCAGGTATCGGTCGATCATGAACACCTTATTGCAGCCAGGATGTGGGCAGGGCCTTTCCCGAACCTCCTCATGGTGCTCCTTTATGTGCTTCTGCAGGAGGAACAAACAGACTCTGATACCTCATCTGGACACATTCTACTTCCCAAGGGCTCTGTGCAGTGTCCTTATCAGTTGATGGCTCCTGGAAGGCCAGACCCAACTACTTCCCACTGTATACCATTGGCCACTTTAAGCTTCACTCTGAAACTTCTGGGCTTACAGAGACTGTCTCTAGAGCAAAGGGCTGGCTCCGTTACAATCATCATTGTGGTAACAGTCTTACTGACCTAGCATCATGTGATTTCTTGGGTAGTCTGCACCATACTCAACAGAAACACTCTAGTAAGCTCATGCTGACACAGCAACTCAGGCACACCCAGACCTGAAAGCATCCCTCGCTGAAAGTGGCACCTGCTCCTTACCTTCATGCCATCAGCCCCACGGTACACAGCTGTGCAGCCCTGGTAAGGACACTTATAGATAGTAGGCAGCTCCTCCCTGTAAACCAAAGCACATGTGGAGGTGCTGACCCGACAGGCAGGTGCCCCACACTGATGACCCCTACCTTTCACAGCGGAGCTTTTTCTTCCATCCAGGCTTGGGTCCAGGTTTCTTTCTGACTTTTGGCTCTTCAGCCTTCCTGGCTTCTTTACTTTCACTCTTCTTACCAGAGACTCTAGAGAGAGAGAGAGAGAATCTAGTGATGGTTTTGCTCTCTACCTGCAAATAATTCTTGTCTCTGCTTCTCCAATTTTCAAGCTTCCGCAACTGAGGTGCTTCTATACAATCTAGGGCCTCAGATCTGCTCGTAGCCACCAGTCTGAGCTGCTTCTATACAAACTAGGGCCTCAGATCTGCTCGTAGCCACCAATCTGAGCTGCTTCTATACAAACTAGGGCCTCAGATCTGCTCATAGCCACAGTCATCACAACACTGAGATGGAGGCTGAAGCAGCTGCCTTGGGAGGACGCAGCCTGCAACGCAGAACAGCATGGTAGCATAGGGTACGCTTGCTATCCACCTAGTGGGTTTTTCAGAACCAAATCTTCAATCCCCTGTGCTAAGCACCCAAATCAAGACACAGATATCATGGAAAATGGTACAGTTCTTTCTAGAAGTCAGTCACATCACCAAACAAACTCCTGCTAAAAGGTCACTCAGCATCACCTTTAGATTTGAGATCTTGCCAGGTACCCAACAGCACATCTCCAGCCCCAAACCCAGTTATATTTCATACGCTAACAATGAATCATTAAATAACGGAAATTGAGAAAACAATTCATGTTAAATAGCATAAAAAAGGATAAAAGGAGGCTAGACAGATGGCTCAGTGCACTGGCTGCTCTTGCAGAGGACCCAAGTTTGGTTCCCAGCACCCACATAGTAGCTGGTAACTATAACCAGTTCCAGGGGAGTCAATGCCCTCTTCTGACCTCCATGAGTGCGCACTGCACAACATAGATGTACTTACATGCATGCAGGCAATATAGTCAAACATAAAATAATTTCGTTTAAAAAAACAAAGATAGAGTCACCATGGTACTTGAAGTCTCAAGTACATAGGGCTGAGGCAGTTGGACTGCTTGGTCCTGAAAGTTTGAGAGCAGTAAAGGCAATATTCCATGACTTCATTCAAAACTAAGGGCCAGAGAGATGGTTTGGCAGTTAAAAGCACTTTGCTCTTTTTTGGGGGGTCTTCTAGAAACAGGGTCTCTCTGTATCCCCAGCTGTCCTGGAACTCACTCTGTAGACCAGGCTGGCCTTGAACTCACAAAGATCCGCCTGCCTCTGCCTCCCAAGTGCTAGGATTAAAGGCGTGCACCACGACAAGAGCACTTTTCTCTTACAACCTGGGTTCAGTTCCCAGCACCCACCTGGTAGCTAACTGTCACTAATTCCAGTTTGGAGATTTAACGCCCTCTTCTGGCCTCCACAAGTGATGCACATACATGGTACATTTACATTCATGCAAGCAAAGTACTCCTACATATAAAATATAAGAAAAAACCCACAAATACTAGTGCTGGAAGCGTAGTCCAGTCATAAAGCATTTGTCTGGTATGCACAAAGTCCTAGACTTGATCCAACTCCCAAATAAGTACTTTTTTTTTTTTTTTGAAAATGGCTTTTTTAAAATGAATGTATCTTCTGCATGTAGGTTTTGTGCACTCTGTGTCGTGCAATGCCACAGAGGTCAGAAGCGGGCGTCAGATTCCCCTGGGTTTCAGACGGTTCTCGGCCGCCATGTGGGTGCTGGGGATCGAACCCGGGTCCTCTGCAAGAGCAGTCGGCGCTCTTAACCGCTAGGCCATCTCTCCAGCCCTCTTTTTTTTTTTTTTTATGTGTATGAATGTACTGTCTGCATGCAGGTCTGTGCACCCGTGTCGTGCAATGCCGCAGAGGTCAGAAGAGGGTCTCGGATTCCCCTGGAACTGGAGTTCTCCTCAAATTGGAGTTACAGACGGTTCTTAGCCGCCATGTGGGTGCTGGGGATTGAACCTGGGTCCTCTGCAAGAGCAGTCAGTGCTCTTAACCGCTAGGCTATCTCTCTAGCCCAAATAAGTACTTTAATCAATAACTAGCCAAACTGGGTGGTACAAGCCTATTAAAGCTAATCAAGAGGCTAAGGCAAGAGGATCCTAAGTTCAAGGCTAGCCTGAGGAAGTTAGTGGGACCCTGTTTAAAAATACAAACTTTGAGGGGCTGGAGAGATGGCTCAGCGGTTAAGAGCACTGACTGCTCTTGCAGAAGACCCGGGTTTGATTCCCAGCATCCACATGGCAGCTAAGAACCGTCTTTAACTCCAGTTCCAGGGGAATCTGACGCCCTCTTCTGACCTCTGTGGCATTGCACGACACAGGTGCACAAACCTACATGCAGAGAGTACATGATACACATAAACAATCATAAATTAAAAAATTAAAAAAAAATAGAAACTTTGAGCTGGGCGTGGTGGCGCACCCCTTTAATCCTAGCACTCAGGAGGCAGAGGCAGGCGGATCTTTGTGAGCTCCAGCCTGGTCTACAAAGTGAGTTCCAGGACAGCTGGGGATACAGGGAGACCCTGCCTAAAAAAAGACACCCCCCCCCCAAAAAAAGAAAAATTCAGGGGCTAGAGAGATGGCCCAACAGTTAAGAGCAACGACTGCTCTTGCAGAGGACCCGAGTTCAATTCCCAGCACCTACATGGCAGCTAAGAACCATCTTTAACTCCCGTTCCAGGGGAATCTGACACCCTCTTCTGACCTCCGCAGCATTGCATGACACGAGTGCACCAACCTACATGCAGACAGTACATTCATACACATAAAAAATAATAAATAGGGCTGGGGAGATGGCCTAGCAGTTAAGAGTGCCAACCGCTCTCGCAGAGGACCCGGGTTCAATCCCCAGCATCCACATGGCAGCTGAGAGCTGCCTTTAACTCCAGTTCCAGGGGAATCTGACGCCCTCTTCTGACCTCCCCAGCACTGCCTGACATGGGTGCACAAACCTGCATGCAGACAGTACATCCACTCACATATAAAAATAAAAATTTAAAAACATACATATATTTAAAAAATAATAAACAAATAATAAAAACAAAAATATTTTTAAAAATACAAACTTTGGGGGCTGAAGAGACGGTTTACCAGTTAAGAGCACTGGCTACACTTGCAGAGGAACCAGGTTCTGTTCCCGGTACTCACATGGCAGCTAACAACCATCCTAACTCCAATTTTGGGGGGTTATGATGCCCTCTTCTGGTCAGCTCGAGCATTGCATGACACGAATGTACTTAATGGGGAGGCAAAACACTCATAAATTTAAGCTGCATGTGGTGGCACATGCCTTTAATCCTAGCACTCAGGAGGTAGAGGCAGTGAGTTCAAGGCCAGCCTGTTCTACAGAGCAAGTTCCAGGCCAGCTGGAGCTACAGGGAGACCCCCATCTCAAAAGGACAAAAAAAAAAGTGTTTTATTTTTTTAAGTTTAAAAAGACAAAAGTTAATAAGGAGAGGAGATAGAGTACTTGCTCGGTGTGTACAAGGCCCTCAGCTGAATATCCAGTAACTCAAAGTAAATTAAAAAATCAATATACGCCAGGTGTGGTGGCACACGCCTTTATCCTAGCACTTGGGAGGCAGAGGCAGGCGAATCTTTGCGAGTTCAAGACCAGCCTGGTCTACAGACCAAGTTCCAGGACAGCTGGGGGGCTACAGTACATGTAGCCTGTGTCGAAAAGATAAATATATATATATATAGACTCTACATGCAACAGTACATTGCATAGCACATAAAAAATAATAGATAGGGCTGGGGAGATGGCCTAGCAGTTAAGAGTGCCAACCGCTCTCCCAGAGGGACCGGTCAATCCCCAGCACCCACATGGCAGCTGAGAGCTGCCTTTAACTCCAGTTCCAGCGGGAATCTGACGCCCTCTTTTCTGACCTCCCAGCACTGCCTGACATGGGTGCACAAACCTGCATGCAGACAGTACATCACACTCACATATAATTAAAAAAAAAATTTAAAAACATACATATATTTAAAAAATAATAACAAACAATAATAACAAATATTTTTAAAAAATACAAACTTTGGGGCTGAAGAGACGGTTTTATCCCCAGTTAAGAGCATTGGCTTCACTTGCAGAGGAACCAGGTTTCTGTTCCCGGACTTCACATGGCAGCTAACAACCATCCTAACTCCAATTTTGGGGGTGTTATGATGCCCTCTTCTGGTCAGTCTCGAGCATCTGCATGACACGAATGTACTTAATGGGGAGGCAAAACACTCATAAATTTAAGCTGCATGTGGTGCACATGCCTTTAATCTAGCACTCAGGAGGTAGAGGCAGTAGGATCTCTGTTCAAGGCCAGCCTGGTCTACAGAGTCAAGTTCCAGGCCAGCTGGAGCTACAGGGAGACCCCATTTCTCAAAAGGACAAAAAAAAAAGTGTTTTATATTTTTTAATTTAAAGATAAAAAAGTTAATAAGAGAAGGAGATATGAGTACTTGTTCGGTGTGTACAAGGCCCTCAGGCTGAATATCCAGTAACTCAAAGTAAATTAAAAAATCATATATCGCCAGGTGTGGTGGCACACGCCTTTATCCTAGCACTTGGGAGGCAGAGGCAGGCGAATCTTTGCGAGTTCAAGACCAGCCTGGTCTACCAGACCAAGTTCCAGGACAGCTGGGGGGCTACAGTACATGTAGCCTGTGTCGAAAAGATAAATATATATATTAATATATATATATCATAATATTATATAATTGATATTTGGTGGAGAAGTTGCCTAGAGTTGAAGAGCACGGATGGCTCTTGCATTGAGGCTGGGTTCGCCCCTCAGCACCACATGGCTGTGAGAGCTGCCTTTAACTATAGTTGGGGATTGACTCCTCTTTCATGCCTCCTGCAGCATTGCGATGTACATGGGTGCACAAACCTACATGCAGAACGTACACTCATACAATAAAAAATAAATAAAATTAGCCCAGGTGTGGTGGTTGCACGCCTTTAATCCTAGCACTTTGGGAGGCAGAGGCAGGTGGATCTTTGTGAGTTCAGGCCAGCCTGGTCTAACATAAGTGAGTTCCGGATAGCTGGGCTACAGGGAGATCTCTCTTGAAAAGACCAAAAATAAATAAATAATCAATATACAAACCGACTTACTTTTGTTTCTTTAGAATTACTCTCTATCCTCTATAACAAGAGAAAAATACTTGGGGCTGGAAGATGAACTCTAATGGTTAAGATATACTGTACTGCGTCTTAGCAAGGACAACAAGTTTGATTCCCAGTCTGTGGTTTTGCGAGACCGTCATTCTGCGAACTTACTAGCCCATTAACTACAGCCCAGGGGAATCTGTATAATGCCCTTCTTCTGACGCTCTTGTTCAAAACTTTAGGCACTCAATACGTTTTGTTGCCATTGATCTCACGACTAAAAATTCAATATGGATGAAAATTTATTATTGTGGTTATTGTTATAGTTAGTGTATTCGAGATAGCAGTTGCTGCAAGTACAGTGGGGACGTCCCTGTCATAGGTGCACAGATGGTGACAGTCACGGTTAAGAACATTTGGTTCCTTTCTGTGAATAGGATTGTTATAGGACTGATATCCGTTGGAATCCAGAGGGGGATGCTTGGGAGGTATCATGCGATGATACCCGCAGGTTCTCTGCCAAGAAGCAGCCATTGTCTGGTACACGTTCTATAAACCATCCGAAGTGAATAGAGTTCTTTTCAACGTGTGTAATATAAATGTATGTGTAGCATGAGCAGAAAGTGATTTTTGTACACTAAAATCTATAAAACACTGTTAAAGGCAGTAAATGGAAAGATAATCCCATGTTTATACATAAAAATATAGTGGATGCCGGGCATGGTGGCGCACACCTAAAGGATTAAAATCCTAGCACTCAGACGGCAGAGGCAAGTGGATCTTTGTGAATTCTTGGTCAGCCTGGTCTACAGGAGTGATTCCAGGACAGCTGGGGGCTACAAGGGAGACCTTGTCTTGGATAAAGACCAAAAAAAAAAAAAAAAAAAAAAAAGTGGATATGAGGTGGATCTCACGTTAATAGTCGACTGCATCTCGATGTAACGAGTGATACTGAGGCAGCCTGATATACTATAAGGAAATAAATCCGCCAAAAATAAAAAAAACCAAAGAAACCAAAAAAACGCATGTATTGAAGATGGTTATGTTGAGTGAGCACTGTGTGGTAATGCATGCCTTTAATACCAGCAGGCAGATCTCTGTTGCTGCTGAATTCCTTTGCTGAATATCTAGAACTCCAGTCTTCTTTGGGCTTCCTATCGAATGTAAGCCTCAGGTGAATCCCAGGCCTTTCATGCACCAGATTAGGGCTGCTGAAGCACCTAACCTTGAGGACTGAGTGATTACGGGGTCCTTGGACTCTCCAGGGTGAGTCAGCTAGACCACACTGTATAAGCCAATTCAATAAATCTCCTTAATATACATCCATTTTATTTTATTTCTCTACAGAACTCTAATATAATACAATGGCAATATATTCTGTGTCTACCCAAGTAATCTACAGTTCCATTGCAATCCCTGTCAAAAATAAAAAATGGAGGCAGAGGCAGGCAGATCTCTTTGAGTTCAAGGCTAGTCTAGTCTACTTATTGAGTTCCAGGCCATAAGGAGGCAGAGGCAGGCAGATCTCTTTGAGTTCAAGGCTAGTCTAGTCTACTTATTGAGTTCCAGGAGCTATAAGGAGACCTTGTCTCAAAAGACAAAAAAAAAAAAAAAAAAAAAAAAAAAAAAAAAAAAAAAAAAAAAAAAAAAAAAAGGAGGTGGGGGGGAAATGCTGGAGAGATGGCTCAGCATTAACACTGGCTGCTCTTGCAGAGGATCCAGATTTGATTCAGAGCACCCACATGGTGGCTAAAAACCTAACTACAGTTCCAGGGCAATCTGACACCCTTTACTGACTTCCATGGGCATTGCATATGAGTGCAGGCAATACACTCATACACATATAATAAAATATTTTCTAAAAATCAAAATGGAAGCTGCATGTGGTGGCACATGTAATCCTTGTTATTTCTCTAAAGATAAACAAATACTCAGTGATGGCATGGAGAGCTCATCACATTATTAGAATGATCACAATGACCTGTCAGGACAGCTGTCAACACACACACACACACACACACACACACACACACACAGAGGAAATGAAAATGACATTGCTGCCCAGGATTAGGAGCCCTCTGCACAGTTGTTTGGTAGGAAAGTTAAACTGTATAGCCACTGTGAAAGACAATGGTGGTTCCTCCAAAAGTTAAACAGAAAATCACTTTATGACCCAGAAATTCTGCTTTTAAGTATATACTTAAATGAATAAAAATGGGGATTCATGGAGCTGGAGAGATGGCTCAGTGGTTAAGAACACTGGTTGCTCTTGCTGAGGACCCTGGTTCAATTCTCAGCACCTACATGATGGCTAATAGCCATCCTAACTCCAGTTCCAGAGAATCCAATGCTCTCTTCTGACCTCTGTTGCCAAAGCACTGCATGACATGGGTGTACTTGCCTACATGCAAACAATACATTCATACACATAAAAGAATGAAAACATAAAATGTTTTTTAAAAATGGGGATTCATAAGCCAGGCTTGGTAGTGTATGCCTTTAATCCCAGCACTCAGGAGGCAGAGGCAGGCGGATCTCTGAGTCTATAAAGTAGGTTCCAGGACAGCTGGAGCTGCAGGGAGCTGGAGCTCCCTGTCTCAAAAACAGCAAAAAAAAAGAGGGGAGGTGATTCCTAAATAACACCATTGTTCTTCATATTGTTCACAATGACTAACAAGAGTAAAGCAACCACACATGCATGGCAGATCCATAAAGATGGACCCTATTCAGCCATAAAAAAAAAAAAAAGCCTGAGATTCTGATATGGATTCTAAATGGATGAGTGTCAAATGACTTACACCAAGAGAAAGAAACCAGTTGCAAAGGGGAAAAATACTGTGTGATTTCACTTATAGGAAGTACATGGAATGGATATCAAGGTTAGGTGGCTGCCAGGACCTTAGAAGAGAAAGGAAAATTGTTTTTTAATGGAAACAGGACTAGCATGGTGGTGCACACCTTTAATCCCAGCACTCAAGAGGCAGAGGCAGAGACAGATGGATCTCTGTGAGTTCAAGGCCAGCTGGTCTACACAGTGAGTCCAGGCCAGCTACAGCTACAGGGAGACCCTGTCCCAAAAAGACAGAAAAAAAAAAAAAAAAAAAAAAAAAGGCACGTAGGGCCGGGCGTGGTGGCGAACACCTTTAATCCTAGCACTTGGGAGGCAGAAGGCCGGTGGATCTTTGTGAGTTCAAGGCTAGCCTGGTCTACATAGAGAGGTCCAGGACAGCTGGGGTTACAGGGAGACCCTGTCTTGAAAAGACCAAAAAATAAATAAGTAAGCAGGGCATGGTGTCACCTGTAATCTTACCACATAGGAGAGGGAGGTGGGAGGATCAGAAGTTAAAGACCATCCTCAGCTACAGTTGTGCAGCAACTTCCTCCTAGATTCAAAATCTTCCATTTTAGAGGGAAGCTCATTAAGACACAGATTATCTAAAGGGAGATGAAACATTCCATCTTGCAGGAAAAATTCCTTGAGCTCAGAAAGCATAAAACTCCAAGGCTTCAGTTAGTTCCTAAAACTGACCACACAGACACTAGGCCCTTCAGTCCCCCAATAAGGGTTGCTGACAAGCTGAGCTACCTAGAGGCTCAGACCAATCAAACTTGGAAAAGGCACTCTCCAACCTGTTGAGTTGCCTCCAAGTGGAGCTCTAGCTTTCCAGCTTCTGTAAGCCATCACCCATACTGGGGTGGACTTTTGGTGATGCAGCTGTGTTTAAGTCATTTGTCCTATAAGCCTCTCACCCATATTCCTGTAAGTAACCACAATAAAACTCACTGGTTCACCAAGTTGGACTTTGATGGTATCCTTACTCTGGTCTGTCATCAGTTCCCTATCTCAGGTAAGTAGACATTTGTTTTCATCAAAGCCAGTGACCCTGTAATACATGAGACTGTCTCTGGAGTCTGTGCAGTATGTTCCAGAGGTAAATACCTCCAACCCCACATGACTGTCCTGTCCTCTAGGCTTAGTTATTCTCCTCTGTTGTACTCAGACCAGCTCATTACTGAAATTCTGTTTATCACCCAGGCTGAGGATCCAGCCAGCCAGAACACTAAAAGCTAGGAGAGAAGGCAAATTTGTAAAGACACACAAACCCAGAGCAGGTTGGGCTCTGTCCTCAAAAATCCCCAGCTGGGACTCACACTGTAGTGTGAGCCTAAAAAGACTAAGAAGCAGTGAGGATCATGGCCAGCAGATGACTATACCCACTAATACCTAGTCCTACCTCCTGCAAAGTCCAGTTTCCACTAAAATAGTTCCTTTTGGGGCTGGAGAGATGGTTTGGCCATTAAGAGCATTTGCTCCTCTTAGGACCCAGGTTTGATTCCCAGCATCCATATGGCAGCTAACAACCATCTACAGCTCCAGTTCCAGTGGAATCCAGTGCCCTCTTCTGACCTCCAGGGACACTGCAGGACATGGAAACATGCATGCAGGCAGTATACTCATACACATAAATAAAAATAAAATATAGCCAGGCGTGGGGGTGTACACCTTTAACCCTAGCACTTGGGAGGCAGAGGCAGGAGGATCTTTGTGAGTTCAAGGCCAGCCTGGTCTACAGAGTGAGTTCCAGGACAGCTAGAGCTGCAGGGAGACCCTGTCTCAAAGACAAAAAAAAAATGAAATATTAAAAAAATGTGTCTCAAGTCCCACCCAAAGTACAAGTCTCTACTTTGAGTCTTAGGAAAATACACAGTAAAGCATGCTCATCACATCTCAGCAGAACAACCCCTCCATCATGTTTCTGAAAATGAAACCCTCTAACCCTCCTAGCCAGCCCTCAGAACTACCAACTAAAATGGCTCCAGGTAGAGATAACTGAAAAGGGAGCAGAGGCTCCTTATGACAGCACAGACTGCATCCTGGCCATGCCTTCCTAAAGCTGTTCCCCATTGGCCTCCAGCCAGCTGTTTGTCCTCTGAATGCTGGTGCCGTACAGCTTAATCTTGCATTCTGACTCTGATCTCTCTCCATACCTTCTACTCTACTCCTATTTCCCTTATTTTCCATATACATAATAAAATAAGTTAGAACTTATTTTGTGTATGAGTGTACTGTTTGCATGTAGGTTTGTGCACCCATGTAGTGCAATGCCACGGAGTTCAGAAGAGGGTGTCGGATTCCCTTGGAACTAGAGTTAAAGACGGTTCTCAGCTGCCATGTGGGTGCTGAGGATTGAACCCGGGTCCTCTGCAAGAGCAGTTGGCGCTCTTAACTGCTAGGCCATCTCTCCAGCCCCAGAACTTATTTTAAAAGGAAGCCAAGTTTACTTCTCAATCTTCCTGTAGGGTTTTCTTGGTTGATAGTCTGGTACTCTTCAGATTTTTACTCTGAACTATGAAATGCTAAGGGCATTAAGGCAATGAGGCAGTCACTAACTAGCTGTTGGTGTGTGGGTATTTCTGGCACAGGGCTGGGAGGAAAAGGACCCAAGTGAAAATTAGCCCTCCATCCTTGTTAGGGTCCTATCTGACAAGAGAGAGAAAACAGCTCCCTAAAAAGGAAAACCAAAGTAAGATGACAAAAGACCTCAACCAAGAACGGACAATGGTTGCCTGATCAAAGAAATTAATGCCAAAGTCCAACTTGAGAGTTGTAAACAGGCTGGGCATGGTGGCACAAGGCTTTAATCCCAACGCTCCAGAGGCAGAGGCAGGCGGATCTCTGTGAGTTCAAGGCTAGTCTGGTTTACGGAGCAAGTTCCAGGCCAGCTGGGGCTACAGAGAGATCTTGTCTCAAAAATACCAAAGGCGGGGGNATTGGGTCAGAAGAGACATGAACCAGTAAGCAAGAGCAACAGTTGAAGCAGGGCCAGGGAAATGCGCGGAACACACTGGGAACAGGACTGCTGAAAGCCCACTAAGGAGACCGGTTGTCTTCCCAATAGCACTGCCTGCCACTCATGATCCATAGACCAAGTCCCCAAACCAGTAGGAATAGTGACCAACAGCACAGGAATCTTGTCTGATTAGCTGCCCACCTGGCCTTTTGAGTTTTGTTGTTGTTGTTGTTGTTGTTGAGACATGTCTCCCTGTAACCCCAGCTGACCTAGAACTTGCTCTGTAGACCAGGCTAGCCTTGAACTCACAGAGATCCCACCTGCCTCTGCCTCCCAAGTGCTAAGACTAAAGGCATGTGCCATCATGCCTGGCTTTTTCTTTGGGTCTTTTTGAGACAGGGTCTCCCTGTAGTCCCAGCTGGCCTAGAACTCGATATGTACACCAAGCTGGTCTTGAACTCACAGAGATCCACCTACCTTTACAGGCCTCCCAAGTGCTGGGGTTAAAGGCGTGGGCTACCATGCCAGGCAATCCACCAGACCTTTTATTTTTTTTAACTATTTTTTTTATTAATTTATTATTTTTTTATGTGTATGAGTATACTGTCTGCATGTAGGTCTGTACACCTGTGTCATGCAATGTCGGGGAGGTCAGAAGAGGGTGTTGGATTCCCCTGGAACTGGAGTTAAAGACAGTTCTCAGCCGCCATGTGGTTGCTGGGGATCGAACCCAGGTCCTCTGCAAGAGCAGTCCGTGCTCTTAACTGCTGAGGCATCTCTCCAGCCCCCCACCAGGCCTCTTATTTTTTGTTTGTTTGTTTTTGTCTTTTCAAGACAGGGTCTCCCTGTAGCCCCAGCTGTCCTGGAACTCACTCTGTAGACCAGGCTGGCCTTGAATTCACAAAGATCCACCTGCCTCTGCCTCCTAAGTGCTAGGATTAAAGGCGTGTGCCACCACGCCCAGCCCCCACCTGGCCTTTTAAACCAACCTTCTGGCTCATTCAGAAGCCAGCAAGATGGCTTAGCAGGTAAAAGGTGCCTGTCACCAAGCCTGACAACCTGAGTTTGACACCCAGGACCCACGTGGGGGAAGGAAAGAACCAACTCCTGCAAGTTGTCCTCTGAGCTCCATATGTACCTTGTGGCACCGGTATGCCTGCTTGTGTGCACCCATGCATGCATGCATGCACGAGCGCGCACGCACACACACACACACACACACCATGCACGTGCGCACACACACACACACACACACAATCAATAAATTAAAGGCAATTTAAAAAAAGAAGCCATCAATCAAGGTATTTTTTAAAAAAAAGAAGCCATACTCACTGGACTTGGGAAATGGGGCCAAAGGAAAAGCAGGAAGTGAGTGAGGCCAGTTAGGAAATACGAGCTTCCACATCCTACTTCCACACATGACTTACACCAAGGCTGACCAGTCTACTACCACCCAGACCCCATGTGCCTAGCTGGGGTCTAATTGTGCTCTTACTTCTTCTCTGAGTAAGGCTCAAAGGACTCATCTGAGGACTGTGGGCTCTGCTTCTTGTCACTCTCATCTTCACTCAGGAAGTCTCTAAGAAAAATGAGAGAGCTTTCAGCGAAGCACTGATCTGGGTGGAGGACACTCAATGAGACTCTCTCTGAAGACACTACAACCCCCATAGCCCATATTTCACTTCTCCTGAAATGTCCTAAGAATCTAAAATCCCCAAACCCCAACCTATGTCCTAATGGAAAGGGCAGGCTAGGGTCACTAAAATCAAACAAATTAGCAATTCCCCTCCCCGTTACCACTCTCCTTATATCAGAAGGCAATCTCTGAACAGGGCTAAGGAGATAGGAAGTCTTGAAGGTGGACTCAGAAAGTAACTGCTTTGCCCAGTAATTGTGAGCACAGGCTCACGGTCAGCCATTTCAAGGTTCACAAAGGTGAAAAAAGCGATTTGTCACCTTAGCCCTAAAACATGAATCACTGGCATCTGTTGAGTGTTAAACAGTCTTGAAAGCCCCACTGTGGTATTCCCCATAGGCCATTAGCTGGATAGAGGAAGGCCTGAGGCTACTGTCAGTCTGATAGCCCAGAGATAGACCTGGTCATTATAGGTGTTGTCTCTCCTTATTTGGATGAAGGTGCATCTGCACACCAGCCAAGGCTTTGAGGCAGGGAGGAAGGGGGTAAACAGCAATTGAGCAGCTCTCAGCCCAGAGCTAACAGATCTTGATACACTCCTTCCAAGGAGGGCCTGTCATCTCACCCTACACATAGCCTCTGCTTCAAGTCTCAATATCACCATGCCAAAGGGCTAGAATCTAGAATCCTCCATTCTAGTGGCATCTGGAGTGGACACATAACTAAGGCCTTTAAGGTGGAAGCAGACAGCAGCAGAGGACTAAACTCAGCACTGTGCTCCCCCTGCAGTGGACTGTGTCTTGGTACCTCTGGGACCAGAGAGCCCAGTTAGAAGCCAGAGGCTCAGAATTCCCCTGGTCACTCTTCTCCCCACCTCAGAAGGAGGGAAGGCAAACGTGCCAAACAAGGGTAGCGTCCTCAGAGAGGCTGAGTTTGCTTTTTGAAGGAGAAATTTTAGGCTTTTTTAAACCCACTCTTCTCTCACCCCTCAGAAAGGTCACTGAACTCGTCTTTTACCCGATCATCCGAGGTTGAAGACAGGACCTGCTTCTCACCCAGTTGCCCTGAGAAACAAAGAATAGGCTCTGGTTACCAACACCAAGCACAGTAAGGGCCTCATCTATAAGGAGGGGATGTCCCTGTCTAAGGAAATTGCCTTCCTTATGGTGCCAGGAGGCTTCTGGCTTCAATATTCCCTATCCTTGGCCCCCATTCCCAGTATGCCACCACTGTCCAAAGGCACCATGGTCATTAACCTGAGCCCTCTCAGACGGAGGTCATTGTTCTGAGTGGAGATGACCTGTTTGGGTATTTTAGAACTTTTTTTTTGTCTTTTTGAGACAGGGTCTCCCTTTAGTCCCAGCTGGCCTGGAGGTTGCTGTATAGACCAGGCTGGCCTTGAACTCACAGAGATCCACCTGCCTCTGCCTCCTGGGATCAAAGGTGTGCACCACCATGCCCAGCCATTTTAGGACATTTTAAAGACTGTTATCAACAGAACTTACACATACACTTTATAAAGCTAAGCACTCTACAATGCCTGTGTCCTCCTCCCAGGCCCTTTCTTGCAGCTACAGTCTATTTGTGTGTTATTTCTAGCTGAACCATGTGGGTACCTGCATTTTCTAAGAGCCCCATCGTGAACTTGCAGGCAGAACCAGCTGAGCAGCCATAGTCAGCCAGGTAAACCAGCTTATGAAGACCACAGGCAGGCAGGAAGCTGGACCCAACTCTCCTAACTTGGTGCTTAGCAGTAGTTGCACCCAACCCACAAAACATGTGGGTGGGGTCCAGTCAGCAGAAGAGGGTACCATATTAGTCCACACTATGGTGAAACAGAAGCCTCATTCTCTGACCCCATTTCTATAGATAAGAGAGCTCCATTCTTCTCTCTCCCTTAGTCCTCTAAGCCCTAAAGAATAACCAGTACCTAAGGACAAGCTTAGAGGAAGACTGAATGCCAGATAAGTATGCCTTTACCAAAACTGGTCAATCGGGCCTGCCTGTGAAGGGACAAGAACTCAGGACAAGCTAGTAGCACCAGCCTGGTCTCAGATGTTGGAACAGCCAGTTTCCATGGGGAAGCTCTGAAGGTGGCTCACCACCTTCTCCTACCAACTCCCTCTGCTACACCGTGATCTACACCCAGACAACCCCTGGTCAGAATACTGAATCCTGGTCTAGCACAAGCCACAGGTGCTTGCCTACCTGGGGCCTCACTGGGAGCCATGTTTGGCTGAGTATGGAGACCTGGCCCAAGTCCCACAGAGTCTCCATGTGAGTGTAGCAGGGCTACATCCACATTGGGCAGTGTCTTGGTCTCAGCTCCAACTGTGGTTCTTCTCGATGGGTAAAGCTGAGAGGCAGCTCCAACAGGGTTCGACTCAGGGTTCTGGGCCAGCTGTGGTGATGTCTCCCTGTTCCATGCCCATTTCACTGCCAATGCATTGTCCAAAAAAAGACCTCTGCAGCTGGAGTCTGTGTCCATGGTGAAGTCATGACCCTGGTCGCAGCCCCACACAGTCTTGATGATGCTGCAGTACTCAGAGGAGAGTGTCCTCTGGAGGTTGGGCAGAGACCCGCAGCTGGTTGCATGTTCATGTACCCAGCCCACCAAGCTGTGTAGGCATCGGGGGCTTGAGGTGATCAGATCCACTGAGGAGAATCAACAGAGACATCAGTCCCATGGCTGGCCAGCACTTGGCCCAACTGAAGAGCCCACCCTGACACCAGCAGCAGACTCACCCATACATGCTCCCTCCTCTGCCACTGTGGGGGGCTGAGCACCAACCCTGCAAAGCACAGTGTGGCTACAGTTCAGGAGCCTCGCGAGGCCTCAAACCTCCCCAGCCGCCCCCCCCCCACCCTCCACGAGCAGCCTTGTCCCTACCAAGAGCTGCTCCTCACCCTGCAAGGCATCAGTGTGGCTACAGTTCAGGAGCCTCCCGAGGCCTCAAACCTCCCCAGCCGCCGCCCCCCCCACCCTCCACGAGCAGCCTTGTCCCTACCAACAGCTGCTCCTCACCCTCAGACCTATGCAGACCTGGCCACCCCAGCACCTCCACAGGCGCCATGAGGCGCCTGCAGTGGCTTCTGTCCACCCCACCAGAGTCCCACCGTGCTATTCCCTTCCCTAAATCTGCACCCAAGACTTGGGGTACCAAACCCCTGAAGGTCCCAAGCAATCCAACAAGGGCCTACTTTGGACAAGGCTTCCGCTGGCCAGCTGGGGAGACGTTGACTTTTTGTAAGAAGGACCTGAGAAGACTGTGGCACTGATAGAACTGGGTGTGGCAGTTCTTGCAGACAAACTGAGGCAGGGCTGGGTCCTGGTGCACGGCAACACCCAGCAGCCGCTGAAAGTCCCTGATGAAGACATGCTCCCCTGGGGACAGTTTCTCTGAGCTCTCCCTAGGCACCCTGTCAGAGATGCTTCGGAGGCTCCGTGAGGAAAACTTCCCATGGCAGAGGCGACAGTACCCCATGGCAAAAGCTCGGCCTGCTCCTAGACAAAGCAGCAAATGTGAAAGTGAGTTGAGGCACCTGCATTGTGAGGCCCACACTGCCCACCAGCAGCACCTGAAGTGCCCTCCCTGAGCTTCCTCAACACACTAGCAGCAGGGCTCAGGAGCTGGCATTCTTCATGAAAATTCAGCTTTTTGGAGGGATATTGTCAAAAACTTTTCTTTTTGAGTCTCACTGTGTAGTTCAGGCTGGTCTCTCAACTCCACCCTCAGCCTCCCAAGGGCTGGGATGACAAGCATGTGGCACCATGCCCAGATCCTTTCAAAGAATCCCAAATGCCTCCAGTGAAAATAGAACTTCGTTTCTGCTCACACATCCTGATCCTGAAGATGTGGCCTGCCAGTAGAATAGCAGAATATAGACAATGCTGCTTCACTGCCTGTCCACGGGGGGGGGGGGGGGGGTTACGACACGACAGGACACGACGCGGTGTACGACTAAAGGAGAGTGTGCATGGGAAGTCATTCTCAAATGGGCAAAAAGCACTACATAAATGCGAAGCGTACTGATGCTATTTCCTTAACTAGCTGCTGCTTACCCACAAACCCTCAAACCCTCAACCCAGCAAGGAACAAGCAGTGCATTTAACTCACTTCTCACCACACGTTTTGGGTCTGTATTAACCAACAAGAAACTGAGGTTCAGAGAAGTTGAGCAATTATCCCACGAGTACACAGCACGAAGAGCAGACTTGAAGCCCACACCTAACTTCAAATCTTGAGCACTAAATAGCAGAGTCACAGGGCACGAAAGGGTCTGTTGTCTGGCCAAAGATCACTGCAGTAGAAGCCAGTGTCCGGGTCCTCCCGAGATGGGAGACATGGTCTGCACTCTGAATCACCAGGCTCATGCCAGGGCCAGAGGACGCGTGGGACCCACCTGCCTCGTCCACACCGTCCTCGCCTAGGTCCCCGCAAGTGCGCGTCGAGCCCCAGCTGAGTCGCGCCGCCACCCGGTCCGCGCACGCACCGCCGGTGCGGGAAAGGCGACCCCGAGTTCGGCCGCTGCCACAGCTGCCGCCCGAACTCCCGCGCTGCCGGGCGGTCCCAGGTGACAGGAAGCGGCCGAGTCGGTCCCGCTTCATGGTGGCGGCCGCCCGTTCAACGCTGCGCAGTGCTCCGCTCCAACCCACTGGACTCTGCTCGCGTAGCGCCGCTCCACTCCGCTGGGCTGCACCGACCCGGCCACTCGGCTCGGTTCTGTTCTGTGTGATCTGAGCCGGACAAAGAGAGGAGAAGAGCGAAGCGAGGAGCGGCCCGAGAGACAACAGGCCACTGTGGTGCGGAGCGCCGCGAGTTCGGAGGGTAGCTCCGAGCTAGCCTCAGGCCCGGGAGGGAGGGACAGCCGGGAGGGCAAACGGCAATGACAGAGCCGTCAGAGGCACTGAAGAGCGGACCGCCGTAGGAGAGGAGGTTCTTTCCACCAATCTCCTTGTCCAGACCTGCTCCGGGACCCCCTGAGTCGCTGACAAGACTCACCCGGCCCTTCTTCCCGAGCAGAAATCTGCGCGGCGGGGCGGGGCAGGGCCTCCGGAAGTGTCTCTGGGTCCCTTCCGGCAGTGTGCGAGTCCGCCAGCTCCCGCAGCCGCGCACGCCTAGTTCCTGTGTGGAGGCTCCCGCCCAGCCCCTGCCGCCGCTGCCTCCCCAGCCCGGCGCCATGGCCGCTGCGGCCGGGGATGGCACGGCCAAGCCGCTGCAGAGTGCTATGAAGCTGGCCAACAGCGCTATCGAGCTGGACACCGGCAACAGGCCCCGGGTGAGCAGGGAGGGGCGCGGCACAGGCGGTCAGCGAGAGGGGGTAGCGCTTCTTCGGACGCGCGCGGCTCTGGACCGGCCCCAAGGCCTCCAGGGTGGGCGGTGGCAGGAGCAGCGTTGGGCATCTAGTTCTGCAGGGACCTCGGACAGCTCAGCTCGCACTTGGTCTCCGCTTTATCTGTTCACGGGACCAAGGCTCTAAAGGAGAACCAAAGGGCCTGTGAAGCAGCCCTCCAAGATGTAGGTGACAGACAGCTGTGTGTATGTGCTCCTGACAGAGACTGTAGACTTAAGCACAGAGTGAATTCAGAAAAGGCTGACTGTCCCATCTTTCGTGATGGTGTTGTTGGCAGTAGCCCACAGAGATCATTTGTAAAAAGAAATGCGGACAGGAAAGCTTGTCACTGAGAATAAATGCCACCCCAAAGGATGGCAGCCAAATAGAAAAGCCAGCCCGGCCACCTTGGGAAAGGAAGAATCAGTGTTTGCCTAGTTACCCAAGTTGGTTTAATAGGGCAGCGGGTGCTCCCCACAAGTCAAAAATCCTACCAGAAATCCATTTCATTCTGATCCGTGAGTGTACAGTTAATTGAAAATGGGTAATTTGACAACAGATGAAACAACACATACATCATGCCAGAGAAATTGATGTAGTGAGCTGTCAGAGAGCCCTTGGGAGAGCAGTCACAGCCCTGAAAATCTGGGCTCCTATGAGCAGGAAATTCTTACTCTAGGAATTGGAGAATGTTATTTCCCATAACCCAAGCCAGAAAGTGAGACTGATGTATGAGCCCTTACTCCTTCTTTAGGCTCTCAGGAAATATTTCTCTTTTTTTTAATTTTTTTTAAATTGTATGAATGTACTGTCTGCATTTGGTTTGTGCACCCATGTCGTGCCATGTTGTGGAGGTCAGAAGAGGGTGTCGGATTCCCCTGGAACTGGAGTTAAAGACGGTTCTCAGCCACCATGTGGATGCTGGGGATCGAACCCGGGTCCTCTGCAAGAGCAGTCGGCGCTCTTAACCGCTGGGCCATCTCTCCAGCCCCAGGAAATATTTTTCTTAAGCCATGGAATGGCTGGTCTTTGAGTTGTACAGGAACTTGTTATACAGAGTGGAAAGTGGTGGGTACTACTGAGGCTGCTTCTCCAGGTCTGTCCTCTGATTCAAGCCCAGTTCCTTCATGTGCTGGAGAGAAAAGCATTGAGAAAAGATGTGTTTACTGGTTCCCAGCTCAACTCCCTAGTGCAGAAATTATAGGAAGAAATATCCCAACTTTATTCTCAGGTGCTAACATCTTTTCCTTCAAGTGTAGACAGTGGAGATACTGTCTGTGCCTTAGGTGGACCATCACTGTAGCCTAGCAGTCTCTCAAAAATGAACAGGCACTCCGGATCCTGTGTTTCCTACAAGAATATCTGCTTGGCAGGCATGATAGTCACTCCTCTCTATTGCCCTGATTCCTCTTATTCCTTTTCCCATATACAGGAGGCATACATGGAATACCTGAGGAGCATCCACTACATCTCCCAGGTGTTACTGGAAGAAGTGGAAAACACTAAAGGTATGCTTTCAGGGTTGCTGTTCATGAGGAACAGAATATGGGTAACTTAGCCCTTGATGGTTCCTACACCTGGAAGTCCCCTTTTTATTTTATTTTATTTTTTTGTCTTTTCGAGACAGGGTCTCCCTTTAGTCCCACCTGGCCTGGAACTCACTGTGTAGAGCAGGCTGGCCTGGAACTCACAGCGATCTGCCTACCTCTGCTTCCTGAGTGCTGGGATTAAAGGTGTGCAAGTCCCCTGTTTCTTTCCAGCCTGGTCATTAACATGAGCATGAGCTGTCATAATCCAACCTGGCACTGAGAGACGGTGCTGTGGGTACGGGGCAGGTAATGGAGTAGGGCAAGATACCGCCTCAGAACAGTAGACAGTGAGCTGCACAAAGGTGGGATATTGCAGGCTGGAGAGATGGCCTAGAGGTTAAGAGCGCCAGCCGCTCTTACAGAGGACCTGGGTTCGATCCCCAGCACCCACATGGCGTCCGAGAACCGTCTGAAACTCCAATTCCAGGAGAACTCCAGTTCCAGGGGAATCCAACGCCCTCTTCTGACCTCCGTGGCATTGCACAACATGGGTGCACAGACCTGCATGCAGACAGTACATTCATACACATACAGAAATAAATAAAATTTTAAAAATTAAATTAAATTAAATTTATTTAAAAAAAAAAAAAGGTGGGCTATTGCTTGCAGAGGTCCATCAAAGGCCCTGAGAAGGAAGTGGGTGTGATGGGGCTCTTGTTCATCTTGAGTGGAGTTGGGGGAGTTCATGTGTGAAGGGAAGCTTTGTGTTTTGTGGGAATGATCAACATGGGGGCAGAGCTAAACCCCCCAGAGTCAGGAGGAATAAAGAGCTTGGGTGTATCTTGAAGAAGCTAACCTGATTTGCCTGGTGATATGGGCTTCTAGTGGCGGGAGATGTCTAGGACAGATGCTGGGCAACATCACATGTGAGAGGAGAAATAGAGAATTCCACCATGGGACTAAGAATGTGGCTCATTTGGTAGAGTACTTGTCTAGCATGATTTGAGCACTAGCACTACATAAAGCAGCTGTGATGGTACATGCCTGAAATCTCAGCATTTAGAAGGTAGAGGCAGGAGAATCAGAAGTTCAAGACTATTCTCAGATACATAGTGAGCTTGAAGCCAGCCTGGGCTACATTAGACCCCGTTTTAAAAAAAAATAGGGAATTCCACTGTGAAAATATAAAGTCTGAGGAACAAACATCCTCCTGGACATAGGGCCATAGTCAAAGAAAACTATCAGAGAGTAAGGGAGCTTAGCCAAGTTCTGGCAGTCCCTAGACTGAGGCAATGGGAAGAGGGACTGACGGGAGAAACCCAGGGGGAAGATGGCATCCCAGAGGTAAAGTGGGAATGGGTAAGGACAGTTTGGGGGAACCTGGGTGCTAAAACAGAGGAAGAGTGAGAAGAAAACAGAGTCTGTGAGGGGTTTGTTGAAGGGAAGAAGCTGGTTGGGCCTGTCAGCATTCAGGAAGAGGACGTCTCTGCTGATATAAGCAGGTCCACGGAGGGAATGAAGGTAGTACAGACACGTCCATGTCAGGGCTAGAAGAGCGTGAGTGCCTGCTGCTGCTATGCCATAAGGGGGCACATTTCTGGCATAGACAGCTGGTAGATTGTTGGGGCCAGGAGAGACTACATACACCTAGCCATCCCCAGAGGAACTGCAATTGCCTGTAAATGGCCTGGTAAGAACTGTAGACACCTGACACTTAGGGACTAATGAAGGGTAAGCGTCAGTGTGATACTGGGCTGCCAAGGACAGATACATGCATGGTCTTAAGCCTTAGTGATCAAATGAAGATGAGTGAGCTTGCTCAGCTTTTCCAGTTCCTTGTTCTAAGTATCTGATTCATGGTAGAACTGACTATAAGTAGCTTTCATGTCCTTCCTTCCTCAGAAGCTGGAGAAACTGTGCCCCCTGATACCTCAAAGATGTTGAAGCTGGCTGAGCAGTGTCTGGAGCGGGCCCAATCAACAGCTACAAAACTTGGTGGGTACCCAGAGAACAGGGCTCTCCTGGAAGCTCCTATTTGTCATCTGCTTTGTGGGATGATTTCCAACCTGCTGACCCTTGGCTCTTCATGGCTTGCAGGGAAAACACGTGTGAAAGCAGCAGTGCCTGTGGGTGCTCCTGTCCCCTGGCCTGCTGCCCGGCACCGCCGAGTGTGTTCAGACGAGGGAAGAAAGCTCTCTCCTTTCTTACCCCCTGAGATCTTCCAGAAGCTGCAGGTGGCAGAATCACACAGCTCCAAGAAGTAAGATGGACAAGATGGGAGGTGTGCTAATTCTGTGGATGGGTTTGGAAGCCAAGCAAAGTGAACTTTCCATGGGGCATTTGGTAAAAGTAAGTCCCCAAGTAGACGCGCCCAGATTCAAATCCTCTTAGGAAAAAGGCACCTTCATTCTTTCATAAAATTAGTAGCCCACAGAGACAGCCATTTGTAAAAGACTGATGACAGAAGCAGACCTCCAAAGTTTTCAACTAGTTATCTGGCACAGATTAAACAACATTGAGCTCTGTTAGAGACACAAGCCACACATTTGAAAACATCTGTACAAGAAACTATAGAGTTAGATCTAGCAAATAAAGACTGTAGAGCCAGTGCACACCTTTAATCCTAGCACTTGGGAGGCAGAGGCAGGTGGATCCTTGCGAGTTCAAGGCCAGCCTGGTCTACAGAGCGAGTTCCAGGCCAGCTGGGGCTACAGGGAGACCCTGTCTTGAAAAGACCAAAATAAATAAATAAATAAATAAAATAAAAATAAAACAAAAAATCCAAATGTAGGGGGTAACTATGATGAAATACATCGTAGTCATATATGAAATTCCCAGTTAATGAAAGTATTACATATATTTTAAAAAATCAGATTAGATCACAGGAGTGTCCACTTGCTTCGCCACAACCACTACAGATTGTGTTGTGTTCCCCAATAGCAGTTTATGAGAAGGAGATATGTAACTCCATGTATGTAAACCAGAAGGAAAAACTGCTTAATAGGGTGTTAAGTGGAACTTGGCCTGGCTGTCCTAGCAGAGACTTAACTTGCACTGCAGCACAGATAACAAGCCTGCGCATAATTAGCTACTTGGAATCGCCCCTTTGTCTTCTTAAGATCAAAATACCATCCTGTTCTCTAAGATACCCGTGCTGAATTAATGTAACATCATTTTGAAGACCTAATGACCATCTTCTCTGCTACCATTGGAAATTAATTTGCTTCTCACAAGGCTTCACTGCACACATTGTGATCTCGAGGCTTTGAAGTGGTTTTAATGATGTACCTTAGGTAAATATAAAAAATAATGTTGGGGGCTGGAGAGATGGCCTAGTGGTTAAGAGCTCTGACTGCTCTTGCAGAGGACCCAGGTTCTATTCCCAGCACCCACATGGCGGCTGAGAACCATCTTTAACTCCAGTTCCAGGGGAATCCAACACCCTCTTCTGACCTCCACGGCATTGCACGATACGGGTGCACCAACCTACATGCAGACAGTACACTCATACACATAGAAATAAATAAAATTTTAAAATAAATAAATAAATAAAAATTTTTAAAAAAATTAAAAAAAATAATAATGTTGATGTTTGACCTAAACAAAGGACAAGGGTATGGGAGAAACTTGATTTTTCTTTTCCCTTGATCTCGTAAAAGCAAGATTCCTGACACATGTCAAGATACCTCAGAAACAAGGAGGAAAAAAAAATCAGAGAGGAGGAGACACCATGTGGAGTGCCCCGAGGGTGTTAACTGATAGTACCTGTAGAGGTACTATCAGCTTATAACGATGACGGATGGTGATAAGAAGAAATGCGGTGGGGCTGGAGAGATGGCCTAGCGGTTAAGAGCGCCAACTGCTCTTACAGAGGACCCGGGTTCGATCCCCAGCACCCACATGGCGGCCGAGAACCGTCTGAAACTCCAATTCCAGGAGAACTCCAGTTCCAGGGGAATCCGACACCCTCTTCTGACCTCC
>VZQC01007915.1:2192611-2224605 GCA_009823505.1 Rhizomys pruinosus
TTTTCTTTTCTTTGTTTTTTTTTTGGTCTTTTTGAGACAGGGTCTCCCTGTAGTCCCAGCTGTCCTGGAACTCACTCTGTAGACCAGGCTGGCCTCCAATTTTCATAAAAATCCAGATGTTCATCTTGAGAAGCCCAAACCCTTGGCAATACTGATTATCATGTTATGACAGCAGATTCAAGGAGAAGGTGTTGCTAGCCTGTCCTAGACCACTCCTCTGCATTTCCTTCCGTCTCAGCATCACCTTTTTACCTCTTGGTCTCAGAATGAGGTTAAAAGGAGTATAAGGATGGCTGCTCAAGTTATAAGAACAGTCCTGGACTTCTTGCACATGGACAGCAGTGTGTCACTATTTATAGGGAGCTAACGCCGTTGGAGGAGGCCTCCCTACAGAACCAGAAGCTGAGGGCCACATATGAGGCCCGGATGGCCCGCCTGGATCCCAGCCAGGCCATGCAGAAAACATCACTGGTGAGTGGAGCTCAGAGAGGGACTGAGCTGGTGAAGGGTCCAGGGCAACTGAGAACTGGTTCTTACTCCTCCTTCCTTCCTAGACCCTGTCTCTGCAACGACAGATGATGGAGAATCTGGTGATTGCCAAAGCCAGAGAGGAGACAGCATCCTTGAGGGGAGTTGAAAGTGTGGTCTTGAGCTGAGGGTGGAGAAGAGGCAGAGTAGGGAGGAGGAACCAGGTGTGGGGGGGATTACAAGCCTTCCCAGCTGTGAAGAAGCAGCTCTCCAAGGAGATGGCCTTGACCTTTGCGCTGCTCCCCCGGCCCTCAGGCTATGCCCTGGCCTTTCTGCGTGAGCTGCCCTTCACCTCCCTAGCTCTGATGAACTACTCTGCACTTCTCAGTCTGCCCCTAGGAACAGCCCCTCCCTGCGCTGGTGCCCAGGCTCTTGGCCCATCTGTGGAGGCAGAGGCAGCCTTGTCTGCCTGCTGGACCCCTGGGATATCTCAGGAACTGGGGGAATGTGGAGCAGATAAGGCACAAGGCAAAAGTAGAGGCCCATTCAAGTCAGATACTACTGGCCCCTTGACTCTGTCACCTTAGCTACAGCGGAAGATGGAGGAGCGTCGCCTTCGGCTCCAGGAGGCCGCCAACAGGTGCGCTCCTCCCTGTTTCATAGGCCTGCTGGGAGGTGTGGCAGAGTGTGAGAGCCCATAGGTCCAGGCCTGTGCCCAGCTTGTCTTCCTCCCCAGGAGGTTCTGCAGTCAGGTTGCCCTGACCCCAGAGGAGCGGGAACAGCGATCCCTCTATGCTGCCATCCTGGAATATGAACAAGACCATGTGAGTCTCACTGGTCCAAGCAGGGGGATGGCAGGACTGGGGTTGTATGGGCTCATATAGGAGTTTGTTTTTCCTCACACTCAGGAGTAACCCTACATGGCCCTAGCAGGGCACCCCACTGTGGGGAACCCACTGTCCCTTCCTCCAAGGTCCTCTGCCCTGCAGGACTGGCCAAAGCATTGGAGAGCCAAGCTCAAGAAGAGCCCAGGGGATCTGGCACTAGTGACCAACCTGGTCTCCCATTTGCTCAGGTACTCACAGACCCCATCCCCTAGCCTGGGGTTCTTCCTGTTTGCTGTTAGAAGATGAGAAGAGACTTAGAAAGAAAAGAGATTAATTAGAAGGGCTGGGAAGACAGCAGGCCTTGGGGCTAGAGGGGCCTGCAGAGGGGCCTACAAGAAGGGTCAGTGCTCCTGACTCCAGATTGGCAGCACCTAGGACCTTTGTGTTAATGAGTTTTCACTGGCTTCCATTAGCTTCTCAAGGTGGGATGGGCCACACTTTATTAATAATTCTCACCAATAGGAAGTAGCAGAAGAATTACTTTTCTGAAATCTTTAGTAGTATAGCAATTTTTGTAGACAGGTGATGTTACAGGTGAGGGCCAAAGGCACAGGTGGCTGAGGTCAGTTATAGGACTGACCTCAGATTTCTTAGCTTAAGGCCAGAAAATAGATTGGGCCCCTGCCTACTCTTTGCTGGAGATGAAGACAGTGGCTGGGCATAGCAGATGCCCTCCTAGGTGGCCTCTGTAGGGCCCAACTGCATCTTCCCTCCTAGTCTCTTCCTCTCCTTGCAGCCTTCCTGACCACCCAATTTCACAACTCCTGAAGAAGCTCCAGTGTGCAGTGTACAGTGCATTGTACCCAGCTGTGAGCCAGGCTGCTGTCAGTGCTGTGCCTGCCCTGGGCTGTTGTTCACTGCCCCCAGATGCCAACGGGCTACTGACCCCCGGGAGCCGGCGACTTCGGTCTTCCCAGAGCCTCTACTGCATGCTTTCCCCTTCAGAGCCCAGTGCAGCTACAAGGCCCCTGGATGGACCTCCTGCCACACCCCCCACTCCACCACTCTACCCTGGCCCCTTGGATAGAGGATCAGACAGCAGCCCAGCGGGGCCTTCCTCACCCCTGGTAGATGCTTCATCTCGCCTGCCAGATAAGGACAGCTCCTTCGAGGACCTGGAACAGTTTTTGGCCATATCTGAGAAGTGGGGCACTGGGGAACAGTCTGAGCCACAAACCCCAGGGGGAAAGAGAGAGCCATTGCTGGAGTGTCTGAAGAGCACAGTGAAGGATATACACAATGCCATTGGTGAGCCTGCACGCACCAACACAGGAACTGTCCCAATTGTATCTGCCAGCCCTTGAGTGCAACTTGCTGCCCTGGACAGTAAAACCCTCTGTCCACATACCATAGGACAAAGCACTCAGCCCAGTAGAGCAGGCCTTGGAAAGTGAGTGGGACTAGTGTGAGAGCACAGGGACATGGTCTCTTCTCTTTAGGCTACAGGTCTACACAGGGAGACCAGAAGACAAGTCCTAGTCATACCTCAACTGTTTCCCTGGTCCATTCTACTTTTCTGTTGGTGGAGGGCCTGTGAGTCACAGCTTTTGATCAGCAGATGGCCTGGCTGTGCCTACCCCAAGGCTCCCAGGTTCTTCTATGATCCAGTGAGGATCATAAACCTGGGGCCTTATTCATGATTCTAAAGAGGCTTGGGTTCCTGTAATCATAGAGCCAGGTCTTTTCAGAAACAGGTTGTTGGTTATCTCCTCTCCTCTGCAGACCCCTTAGCTACATGGGAGCTGTGTATAACCAAATTAGCCCTAGGGAAGAACAGCAAAGACCTTGCCTCAGACCACATGACACAGAGTAGGCAGGTGGGTGGGTATAAGAGATTGAGCGAGTAGAATAACCAGATAAAACCCCCCTTCCCTCCAAGCCTGGATGCCACCTGTAGCTTAGCTTCACAGAAGCTGCCTCCGTGGGTGAGGCATCTAGACTTTGCGAGGTGGAGGCAAGTAAGGGGCCTGTCTGGATGTCCCCAACTCTGTTCCTGGCAGATAGGCTGCTTTCACTGACTCTTCTGGCCTTTGAAAGCCTGAATACAGCCACCTCCAAGGACCGCTGCCTGGCATGCATTGAAGAGCCCTTCTTCTCCCCACTGTGGCCCCTGCTGCTGGCCCTCTACAGGTACTGCCCTCACCAGCTGACTATACCATTTCACTCTCCCAGAGGCCATCCTCAGGTGTCTCAAATTTATTTTTTTTTAACTTTTTAAAAAATTATGTGTATGAGTGTACTGTCTTCATGTAAGTAGGTGCACCCATGTCATGCAGTGCTGTGGAGGTTGGAGGTCGGAAGAGGGTGTCAGATTCCCCTGGAACTGAAGTCAAAGACAGTTCTTAGCTGCCATGTGGGTGCTGGGAATTGAACCCAGTCCTCTGCAAGAGCAGTTGGTGCTCTTAACCGCTGAGCCATTTCTCCAGCCCTAGGTGTCTCAAATTTATAGGTGGCTATGCCTCCTTGTTTTGGGGGACAGTCAAGCTGTTTATTCAGATTCATGACAAGCTCTCCCAGAACCAAGCTCCAGAGATCCCAGCCACAGCTGTGCTTATTTCTGTGCTTGTTCCTGCATTATCAGAACAGTGTCTCTATGGTAGCTAAGCCTGGCCTTTCTGCTGTAGGAGCGTGCATCGAACCCGGGAGGCTGCTGTGAGCAGGAGCATGGAGCTGTATAGGAATGCACCACCCACAGCTCTTGGCATCCCCACCAAGCTCCTTCCCCGTGTCCCTGGTGCTCAAGGAGCCTCCACCTACCCATATAGCACTGCAGCACAGGAGCTGGGGCTACTAGTCCTGGAGAGCTGCCCCCAGAAGAAGCTGGAGTGCATTGGTGCGGGGGTCTGAGGGGCCCAGAGGTTTGAGAGGTGGAAGGCAGGGATGTGGTACCTTCCCCCAGCATACAGACCTGACACTAATATGGGGATGATCCCCTCCAGGGGGGTTAGTGCCACCCCTCTCCAGTCCTGCATTATCAGGAAAGGGTGGGCAGTGCCAGGAGACCCCTGGATGGAAGCAACAGCATGATTTCCCCTCCACTGGATCCCCCAAGTCATCTTGGCCCTTGCTAAGTTCTCCTGCTTCACTTCCACACCACAGCCCACTGAAGTCATGTTTCTGTACCACAGTCCGAACCCTGCGGGTCATCTGCATCTGTGCAGAGGACTACTGCCGCGCCCAGGAGGCCAGGCCTGAGGCTGGACCCCAACCTCCTGCTGCTGCCATGTGAGTCCAGGATGGGGGGGGCACAACCTGGGGGAACTCTAGTATATGTGTCCTGCCCTGTGACTAACCACAAAGGATGCCTGATGGCCCTGCTTCCTAAACTTGTCACCTCAGAGCACAGCTCCTTCCTACCAAAGACCCTAGGCTGAGAGGCAGGGAGTAGGGCTCCCACCCACACAAACATGCATTTCAGCTTGTCTGGACAGGATTGCTATTGGAGTGCCCTCGGCTAGGCCAAGGGATCCTAGAGATCTGGGCCCTGGTTAATCTGGTGAAAGGAGGACTGTTCTTCCCAGAAGTACATGTCTTGACCACCAAGTTATACCTAGAGGGAGCAGGGAAGGCATAGGCCTAAAGAAAGGCCCACTTTGGCCAGATGTGGTAGCATATGCCTTTAATCCCAGGCAGATCTCTGTGAGTTCAAGGCCAGCCTGGTGTACATAGTGAGTTCCAGGCCAGCTGTGGCTAAAGGGAGATGCTGTCTCAAAAAAGACCAAAATAAATAAATAAATAAATAAATAAATAAATAAATAAATAAATAGGCCCATTTCCTGGCTTCCTGGAACATCCACTTTTCCCCACCTGTCACACACCCTGGACTCTAGGTTGCCTGATCCTACCTCCAACTTCTCTCAACTCACCTGTGGCCAGCATTCTCTGACCCGGAGTCAGTGTCCCTCACAGCTCTTGCATAAACTCTTTTTTTTTTTTTAAATTTATTTATTTATTTATTTTTATTTTTTTTTGTATGTGTATGAGTGTACTGTCTGCATGTAGGTTTGTGCACCCGTGTCGTGCAGTGCTGCGGAATTCAGAAGAGGGTGTCGGATTCCCCTGGAACTGGAGTTCTCCTGGTATTGGAGTTTCAGACGGTTCTCAGCCACCATGTGGGTGCTGGGGATCAAACCCGGGTCCTCTGTAAGAGCGGTCAGCGCTCTTAACCGCTAGGCCATCTCTCCAGCCCCATAAACTCTTTTTTTGTTTGTTTGTTTGTTTGTTTAGAGTCCTACAGAACTAAACTCTTACACAAGCTCTGATCCCTGCCACTTTGTCCCAAGGACCAGGATATCTGTCATTGTAGACTAAGGGGTTGTGACCCTGGCCTGGCAAGTAAACATCAGAACCAAGTATGAAGTCAGCCATGAGGAACAAAGGGAGGGATGGGACATGCTCCCCACCACAGGACCTGCCTCCCCTTGTCTTCTCTCCCCCACCACAGGACCTGCCTCCCCTTGTCTTCTCTCCCCCACCACAGGACCTGCCTCCCCTTGTCTTCTCTCCCCCACCACAGGACCTGCCTCCCCTTGTCTTCTCTCCCCCACCACAGGACCTGCCTCCCCTTGTCTTCTCTCCCCCACCACAGGACCTGCCTCCCCTTGTCTTCTCTCCCCCACCACAGGACCTGCCTCCCCTTGTCTTCTCTCCCCCACCACAGGACCTGCCTCCCCTTGTCTTCTCTCCCCCACCACAGGACCTGCCTCCCCTTGTCTTCTCTCCCCCACCACAGGACCTGCCTCCCCTTGTCTTCTCTCCCCCACCACAGGACCTGCCTCCCCTTGTCTTCTCTCCCCCACCACAGGACCTGCCTCCCCTTGTCTTCTCTCCCCCACCACAGGACCTGCCTCCCCTTGTCTTCTCTCCCCCACCACAGGACCTGCCTCCCCTTGTCTTCTCTCCCCCACCACAGGACCTGCCTCCCCTTGTCTTCTCTCCCCCACCACAGGACCTGCCTCCCCTTGTCTTCTCTCCCCCACCACAGGACCTGCCTCCCCTTGTCTTCTCTCCCCCACCACAGGACCTGCCTCCCCTTGTCTTCTCTCCCCCACCACAGGACCTGCCTCCCCTTGTCTTCTCTCCCCCACCACAGGACCTGCCTCCCCTTGTCTTCTCTCCCCCACCACAGGACCTGCCTCCCCTTGTCTTCTCTCCCCCACCACAGGACCTGCCTCCCCTTGTCTTCTCTCCCCCACCACAGGACCTGCCTCCCCTTGTCTTCTCTCCCCCACCACAGGACCTGCCTCCCCTTGTCTTCTCTCCCCCACCACAGGACCTGCCTCCCCTTGTCTTCTCTCCCCCACCACAGGACCTGCCTCCCCTTGTCTTCTCTCCCCCACCACAGGACCTGCCTCCCCTTGTCTTCTCTCCCCCACCACAGGACCTGCCTCCCCTTGTCTTCTCTCCCCCACCACAGGACCTGCCTCCCCTTGTCTTCTCTCCCCCACCACAGGACCTGCCTCCCCTTGTCTTCTCTCCCCCACCACAGGACCTGCCTCCCCTTGTCTTCTCTCCCCCACCACAGGACCTGCCTCCCCTTGTCTTCTCTCCCCCACCACAGGACCTGCCTCCCCTTGTCTTCTCTCCCCCACCACAGGACCTGCCTCCCCTTGTCTTCTCTCCCCCACCACAGGACCTGCCTCCCCTTGTCTTCTCTCCCCCACCACAGGACCTGCCTCCCCTTGTCTTCTCTCCCCCACCACAGGACCTGCCTCCCCTTGTCTTCTCTCCCCCACCACAGGACCTGCCTCCCCTTGTCTTCTCTCCCCCACCACAGGACCTGCCTCCCCTTGTCTTCTCTCCCCCACCACAGGACCTGCCTCCCCTTGTCTTCTCTCCCCCACCACAGGACCTGCCTCCCCTTGTCTTCTCTCCCCCACCACAGGACCTGCCTCCCCTTGTCTTCTCTCCCCCACCACAGGACCTGCCTCCCCTTGTCTTCTCTCCCCCACCACAGGACCTGCCTCCCCTTGTCTTCTCTCCCCCACCACAGGACCTGCCTCCCCTTGTCTTCTCTCCCCCACCACAGGACCTGCCTCCCCTTGTCTTCTCTCCCCCACCACAGGACCTGCCTCCCCTTGTCTTCTCNGTCTTCTCCCCCCCCCCGTAGGACCTGCCTCCCCTTGTCTTCTCTCCCCACCGTAGGACCTGCCTCCCCTTGTCTTCTCTCCCCCACCGTAGGACCTGCCTCCCCTTGTCTTCTCTCCCCCACCGTAGGACCTGCCTCCCCTTGTCTTCTCTCCCCCACCATAGGACCTGCCTCCCCTTGTCTTCTCTTCTCATTTTATAAAGTTCCCAGGCTAAAAGTTTGCAAATCATAGCTCTGTCCCAAGCCAGCCCCATCCATGGGAGGGCATCATGTCTGTACAGATGGCAGGACATTGAGGAGGTGGGGCCTCCGTGACCCATAGGGAAAAGACCAGACCCAAGTCAAGGACTGAGGTTCTAGCTACCTCCTTGCCTATTGGTCTCTATGTTCTTCTTAGAGGCTACACAGGCTTCATGTGCACCTAGCCCTCTACTGAGGTGGGTCCAGGGAACTCAGTGCAGTGATGAGTGTCTGCCATTCTCAGTCTCTTGCTCCTAAGCTCCCAAAAGCCAAAGAACACAGCCCATTGGAAAAGCAGAAAGACTTGCAGTGTATCCAGCCACTAACACTGTTCTTTGAATACAGGGTCACCATGGCCAGGAGGTTTCCTGTACTACTGGTGGGTGGAAGGGTACATGAATTACAGCCAGCCAGGACAAGATGGCTGCAGAGAGTAGGAGCAAGTGGACCCTTTGGCTATATGCCCACTGGCCCCTGTACCTTTGCCCAGCAGTGGTGCTGATGACCTGCTGCCCATCCTGTCCTTTGTGGTGCTGAGGAGTGGCCTCCCCCAGCTGGTGTCGGAGTGTGCAGCCCTGGAGGAATTTACTCACGAAGGGTAGGAAGGAGCCCCAGTCCAGCAGGGGATTCGGGGTGGACATGCTCTTCCCAGGGTTGGGGGTCTTATGTGGCAAAGGGGGAAAGGGAGCCTCACCCCCCCCAAACATCTAAACCAATTGCAGTGAGAGGCCTGGAGCCCCACAAGCACTTTTGAGTGCCCTGTAGGGTCTGTATGTGCACAGGGGCACTCAATACCAGCATGCTCAATAGCCCTCACTCAGATCCTAGGTTGGAGTTGTAGGGTATCCCCTGAACAGCATCTGCCTGCCTGGGGAAGGGCAGTACATGCTCCAAAGCCATCTCTGGGCCAGGACCAGTAGTGAGGAAAGGTTTTCCCTACCCAGCTCCCTGACAGCCTTAGCTGTGGCCAGTCAGTATCTAGGTGAGAAGGGGAGATATTGCCAGAGTGTGGTCTTTTGTCCCTTCCAGATGACACATGCCCTTTGCCCATCTCCATACAGGTACCTGATTGGAGAAGAAGGATATTGCCTGACATCGCTACAGAGTGCCCTGAGCTACGTGGAGCTGCTGTCTCGTGGGGGCCTCAGCAAGTAGTGGAGGGTGGAGCTCAGGGAGCAAGGGAGCCACAGGACTTAGATACCCTGCGTATCTAGTCCTGGGCACTGGAGGCCAACCCGAGGTGGCGGCCAGCTCGTCCTGATCCTAGCCCACATCTGCCCTGGAAGCCTTCCTGCGTATCTAGTCCTGGGCACTGGAGGCCAACCCGAGGTGGCGGCCAGCTCGTCCTGCTCCTAGCCCCACATCCGCCCTGGAAGCCTTGGGCAGCACCTCTTCTCCAGCACAGAGCTGAGTCAGCTCTATGTGTCAATCCTGTTCTGGCCTATCCTCTCAGGTCCTATAGACGATACCTGGTAGCTACTGCTCCTTAGGGGCCTTGCCTCCCTGATGGTCCTCCAGTAAACATGGCTGGCCCACTCTCATGGACACTAAGAAGCTCCTAATGGTATATTAAAACAGAAATAGGCATAAGGAGCCTGGTCAAGGCTAACACAGCCATCTTGTTTTATACCCCTCCAGTCCATTGGGACAGCCAAAGTTTGTCTGAGCCAGTTTCTTGTTAAGAGTTAAGAACAAGAGAGCCTTCTCCATAACCCAGAAAACTGAGCGTAGGCGGTATAAAGCTGAGCTGTTTATTTATTGGGCAGCAACTGAGCAACTGCCCTGCTCACTTCTGCTGGCCCAGATGTTCCTGCCCATGCCTGGGATATAAGCATTGCTCCCACCCAAATCCAGGACATTCCCAGTCTAGGCTCACCTTGGTGAGGGGCAATGAACATCCTGGGCCCTAGACAACTCCCACAGCTATCCAGCCTCTCCCATGTCAGTGAGAGTTCAAGGGTCAACACCCTGACTGTTATATGCCCCAAGTAGCCACCATCTCAGCCTAAAATAAAGAAGTCACTCTGAGTCCATGTAGCTTGCTCATTTGCCGACTCAGGCAGCACAGCCACCTTCTGCCAGACTCCCAGAGATCACAGAGGAGAGGATGATGAGGGCCCATAGCCCACCCCAGACCCTGTACAGAAGAAGCATCTTTCCAGGGCTGTTCCCAATGAGGCAGGTGTGGCTCGTTGGGAGGCCTAGGTCAGAGTCACCACTGCACTGAACCTACAGCAAGTTTCCCTGAAGGTCAGGAATCTATTCTGTATATAGGCACATATGTGCCGCATGGTAATAATGGGACCCTAGGAGGAGGTAGGCACCCAAGAACAGACAGCATCTGCCAGGAAGGCAGGTGGTTCTGCCCAGGAAAGGAAGGACTCCTGGAGACAGGTTGCTGTGGAAAGGTAGGAAGGTAGGTGGCAGAGTACTCAGGAGAGTGTCCCAGCCTCAAACCACCAGGAATGGTAGTGGGGTTGTTAGGAATTCTTGGGAGAAAGGTCATGCAAACAGTAACGGCATTTAGTGGGCATCTGTATTCCAAACCTACAGGGAATGGGTTTGTTTCCCCTCAAGGAGTCTGGTAGGGTGATTTCAAAAGCTAGGCTACAAATGGTCCAGTAGATACCTGGGACCATGACACTAAGAGCCAGTGCTAGACCCAGATGGGCCTGGGCTGGGAACCCAGCTCTTAGGACACCTGATTTCAGGAAGGAGCTTCCTTGCAGTGGGAATGGAACTGAAAGTTCCTTACAGTTCTTCCCACCAGCATCAGAACAGATAGACTGGTCCCTACTTTTTTTTTTTTTTAATTTTTTATTTATTTTTGTATGTGTATGAATGTACTGTCTGCATGCGGGTCTGTGCACCCGTGTCGTGCAATGCCGTGGAGGTCAGAAGAGGGTCTCGGATTCCCCTGGAACTGGAGTTCTCCTGGAATTGGAGTTACAGATGGTTCTTAGCCGCCATGTGGGTGCTGGGGATCGAACCCGGGTCCTCTGCAAGAGTGGTCGGCGCTCTTAACCGCTAGGCCATCTCTCCAACCCCCGACTGGACCCTACTTTAAACTCCATGTCCAGCCTATTTGTGTCCTAGATGATTTGTTTGTTTTGTTTTGTTTTTATCTTTTTGAGACAGGGTCACCCTGTAGTCCCAGCTGGCCTGCTTTGAACTCTGCCTGCCTCTGCCTCTGGAGTGCTAGGATTAAAGAAAGGCATGTGCCACCACCTGTGATTTCAGTTCTTGGTACTCTGCTGGGTCCAAGAGGCTCATTACCAGCCAAAGGTTTGTACTCCAGTCAAGTGCAAGTTCCCAGAGCCTGGGTATGAATGCCAGGTAGCCACAGAGGTTGTGGTATGTTAATGTGCCTCCTACAAGCCTCAGATTTGACACTGACAAGTGGATTTTAAGGCCCCACTTGATAGAAACATGGGTTAAGTGGGTCCTGGTTTGGGGAATATTTGTGGCTCCGGCCACACCTGCAGTACAAGCCCTGGGAGTGCTGGATAATGCTGCTTAGGCTGACCCTGGCACTAAGACAAGGCACGTTTGTGTTTAAGTGCTACTTTTTTTTTTTAAGGTGTAAATTATACTTTAGTCATTTTTGTTTACAACTGAAATTAAGAATTCAGAATTGACTTTGCCTATAAGCTTCTTATAGAGAACTACAAAATATTTCAGCCTGTGTTCTATGTCCTGACATTGTTCAAGTTAGCCTTTGTTTGTAGAGGTGGTTTTGGGTTTTGAGACAGGGTCTCCTCTTAGCTGCTGTACAGCCAAGACAACCCTGAAGTTCTGATTCTCCTTCCTCCACTTCCCAATTGCTGAGACTACAGACCTTTGCTACCATGCTGGGTCTACGTGATGCTAGCAGTGGAGCCCAAGGATTCTTGCATGCTGGGCAGAGTCTCATAACTAAGCTACATCCCCAGCATCCCAAATGAACCTTCATGAGCTTTTTGCTATCCAGTTTTATGTGGATCCTGCTTCGGTGTCCCATGGGAAAACCAGGTCTTCAGGGATCACACAGTGCCTTCTGAGATGCATTTACTTATTCCATGCATGGCCTATTTGGGCTGGTTTAGGCTGAACTCTCTGAGAAATGCAAACTTCCTACTCTAGCTGTACTTTCTGCAAAGATTTCAGTTGAAGAACTGGTACAAAAATTAAAGTACTTCCCACTACGAACTTTGATTTCCTTGGCATGGTGTCGAGCTCCATAGAAGGACCCTGAAGTTCAAGTTCATCTCCAGCTTGAGCAGCACTTGAGAGATGCCTGAAAACTCTTCCAGTCCTCCAACCTCTCACTCCAGTTCCAGAAGATCTGATGCTATCTTCTGGTTTCTACAGGCTCTTACATATATACCAGGGAAACACTATAAAAATTCTTAAATGAGGCCAGGCATGATGGTGCACACCTTTAATCCCAGCACTCGGGAGGCAAAGGCAGAGGCAGGCAGATCTTTGTGAGTTCAAGGCCAGCCTGGTCTACATAGCGAGTTCCAGGACAGCTGGGGCTACAGGGAGACCCTGTCTCAAAAAGACAATAAAAAATTTTTAATGAAATCCTCATGTTTTTATTTTTGCTTTATATGTACCAGTGTTTTGCCTGCATATGTAAGTGCAATGCCTGTAAAGTCCAGAAGTTGTCCAATCCTCTGGAGTTAGAGTTACAGATGGTTAGCCACCTGGATGATGGAACCAAACCTTGGTCCTCTGCAAGAGCAGCTGTTAACTACTGAGCTATCTTATCTCTCCAGACCCTTAAAAAGAATTTGAAGCCAGGTGTGGTGGCACACACCCTTAATCCCAGCACTCAAGAGGCAGAAGCAGGTGATTCTCTGTGAGATTGAAGCCAGCTTGGTCTGCATAGCAAGTTCCAGGCCAGCTGGAGCTACAGTGGATCCTGTCTTAAAAAATAATTTTAGGGCTGGAGAGATAGCCTAGTGGTTAAGAGCACTGACTGCTCTTGCCAAGGACCCGGGTTCGATCCCCAGCACCCACATGGCAGCTGAGAACCATCTGTAACTCCAATTCCAGGGGAATCCGACACCATCTTCTGACCTCGGCGGCATTGCATGACACGGGTGCACAAACCTACATGCAGACAGTACACTCATACACATTTAAAATAAATCTTTTTTAAAGAATTCCAAGCTAGTCATAGTGGTGCATGCTTTTAACTCCAGCACTTGAGAAGCAGAGGCAGGCAGATCTCTGTGAGTTCAAGGCCAGCCTGTTCTACATAGCAAGTTCCAGGCCAGCTGGGATTACAGGAAGACCCTGTCTCAAAAAGACAAAAAAAAAATCCAAATTAAAGCAATAACATCTAAATACCCATTCAATTTAGGAAGCTTTTTGTTTTTGTTTTATGAGTGTTTTGTCTGCATGTAAGTGCATTATATACATGCAATGCCCCTGGAGGTCATAAGAGGGCATTAGATCCCCCTGGAACTAGAGTTATTGATGATTGTTAGCTCCCATGTGGGTGCTGGGGACCAAACCTCTCTGTAAGAGCAGACAGTGGTATTAGCCACTAAGCCATTTCTCCAGCCCCTGAACTGGGGAAATTTTTTGAAGTTAGACAATGCTGTATATGATGGTGTGGGGAGGACACAGCTATGGGTGGACTTGGCAGTACTCAGCTTATAGTTCTAGGCAAGATAAGTATGAATGGTACCTCTAACATAAGTCCACCCTTGGTGAAACCAAGGTCCATTAGTATCAACTAAAGCAACTTTCACTTTGTAACTTATGACAAGGGGCTGGGTCTATCTGAAGATCTGTCCACACCTGAAGTCAATGCTGATGGCCAGCTGGGATCGCCACCAAGGCAGTCAGAACATGAGACCTGTAGGAGTACCTTGTGGTGGTTTTAACAAACCATCACAAAACAGGGATCTTAAAACTGGAAATTTGTCATAATTCTGCAGGCTGGAAATCCAAAATCAGTGACAGTAGAGCTGCATTCCCTGCAGCTTATAGAAGCTCTAGAGGGCCCTTCCTGCCTCCAGAATTCTTTGACTTTTTTTTTTCTTTTTGAGTCAGGGTCTCCCTTTAGTCCCACCTGGCCTGAAGCTCACTATGTGAGCCTTGAACTCACAAAGATCCACCTGCCTCTGCCTCCCAAGTGCTAGGATTAAAGGCGTGCGCCACCACGCCCAGCTTCTTTGACATTTCTTTTTTTAAGTATTTTTAAAATTTTATTTATTTTTGTATGTGTATGAATGTACTGTCTGCATGTAGGTTGGTGCACCTGTGTCGTGCAATGCCATGGAGGTCAGAAGAGGGCGTTGGATTCCCCTGGAACTGGAGTCAAAGACGGTTTTTAGCCGCCATGTGGGTGCTGAGGATAGAACCTGGGTCCTCTACAAGAGCAGTCGGTGCTCTTAACCGCTAGGCCATCTCTCCAGTCTTTTTTAAAGTATTCTTTTTAAAAATTTTATTTTTGTATGTGTATGAATGTACTGTCTGCATGTAAGTCTGTGCACCCGTGTTGTGCAGACATTTTTTTTTTTTTTTTTTTTTTGGTCTTTTCGAGACAGGGTCTCCCTGTAGCCCCAGCTGTCCTGGGACTCAGTCTGTAGACCAGGCTGGCCTTGAACTCACAAAGATCCGCCTGCCTCTGCCTCCCAAGTGCTAGGATTAAAGGCGTACAGACATTTCTTAACTTGAAGCTTTATTCCTCCCATCTCTGCCTCCATCCTCACATAGCTTTCTGTACATCAGTATTGTTAGGTTGGAGCCCATCCTAATACAGAATAAGATCTTGGTTATAGCTGGAAAAACTACATTGGCAGGTGGACATTAGCCCACTATAAAGCATCTCCATTAGTGTGGATGTATGTTTTCAGTGCCAGAGATTTAACTTTTGGACCTTTTATGTAGTAGGCAAGTACTCTATGTATGAGCTACATCCCTAGCCCCCAAAGCCTCTTCATTTGGCTGCTAGCTCCCTCTCAGTACAGGAGTCCTGGGGTCCAGAAGTGTCTTGAATCAACTATGGCATCTTTTTTTCTGTTTTTGTCTTGAAACAGGGTCTTACTATGTTGCCCTGGCTGGCCTCAAACTCAAGAGATCCACCTGTCTCCTGAATGATGGAATTATAACTATACACCACTGTGCCCAGCAAGGCATGGCATCTTTAAAACCTGGCCTTGGAAGTCATACAATGTCACTGAGTTGAAGCAACCTCAGCCAACCCAAAGTCAATGTGAAGAGAGCTAAACAGAAGCAAGTAAGTGGAACTGATGCCACAAACAGAGTGGCTCTCTCAAGCACAGGAAGAAAACCAAAGTTAGCTGAAGGTGTAGGAAGTTCCCTCAGTTGGTAAGGGCCCAAGGGCTATATTTAGTAACAAGGCTGATTTCAGTAAACACAGAAGTTCTCTGTTCAGTGACAGCCAGGATTAGTTGCAATAAATCCTTTGAACCAAACTTGGGCCTGGGTTTAATGCCCTGGAGAGGTTAAGGAACAGCTGGCCCAAGAAGGGGGTCAAACAAAAGATCCTGCTTGCATGAAGCTGAGTGCTTAATCTGCCATTCCTTCACCCTAAGGAGATGACTTGAGCCCTGGACGAAGTGGATGAAACCACAGCAAGACAAACTGTTCCTTGAAGTTGGCACTCAAACTAAGTCCTGGTAAATTCTAGCCCAGGTCATTTCTGCAAGCCTGTGGGTCAGACACACCAGAAGCATGCTGTCTTTGAAGGGAAGCACATTTATCCTGCCCTGGAGACCCCTGGACTGGGAGCTGAGAGGTGTAGGAAACCAGGAAGAATAGCTGGTGGAAGTAGACTTGAAGGCCATTCATTTTTGTGTGTGTGTTTGAATGTTTTGCCTGCACCCACGTATGTATGTACATATGTATGTAAGTACACATGTATACCATGTGAGTGCCTAGTGCCCAAGGAGGCCAGAAGAGTGATATAGAACTGAAGTACAAAAAGAAAAAAAAAAAAAAAACCCAAAAAACTGTAGTACAGATGGTTTTGAGCTGCCGTGTGGGTGCTGGAAACCCAATCCTTTGCAAGACCAAGTGCTGCTAGCCACTGAACCTGCAACGGTTTTAAACTGCACCTACAAACAAGTACTTGAGCTCCTCTAGTCCAGGACACCCAGCCAAGACGGGCCCCACCTTCCCCGTTATTTGGCCACTGCGGACTTACTCCTTCAGAGCCGGCTCTCGAGGGTTGGCCTCTGGAGCCAGAGGCCAGCATGCGCCCCACTCCTCTCCCGTGGGGTTCTGCTGGGTGCAATTTCTTGGTGACTTATACTGTGCACCCCTATTCCAAAGTTGGCTATGAAGGATCTCAGATCCGCAGAAAGACCGGGGGGACTCCGGGACAGCAAACCTCCGATGACCTCTAAAGGCTAGCGGAGCGCAAGGCCACCTGGAACCGCCCGCCGCGCCCCGCTGCAGGGAACACCTTGCTCACAGCGGCCCAGCCCATCTGCTCAGGGAGGGCGGCACCCGACACGAGCCTCGCCCCTGACGTCACGGCGGAGGCCCAGAGGCGGGGCCAACTGGGGCAGCTTCCGCAGCCAGCTGGAGGACCGGACGAGTACGTGGTCTGGTAGCTGCGGGTTCTGAACGGCTCAGGGGTAGCACCGCCGCTTACCGGGTGTGCAGCACAGGTGAAGGGAGAGGGGCCCAGCCGGCGGGAGCGCGTCTCCGGGTGGCGGAGGTGGGGGTGTAGGTCCAGCTCTCAGCTACCGCGGCCCCAGGTGGAGTGGGACGGCAGGTCTCGGAAGCCACTCAGCTGGCAAGACCTGGGTTTCTAGGTCGGCGGGGGCCCAGTAAGGGCTTGGGAATCGCACAGCTGGGCTACAGGGTCTCCTGCTCTTGGCACCCTGCCCCCGGCCAGGATGGGCAGTAGCTCCCTGTCGGAGGACTACCGTCAGTGCCTGGAGCGCGAGCTGCGGCGAGGCCGCGCGGGCGTGTGCGGAGACCCCTCTCTCCGCGCCGTGCTCTGGCAGATCCTGGTGGAAGACTTTGACCTGCACGGGGCGCTGCAGGACGACGCGCTGGCGCTGCTCACAGACGGCCTGTGGGGCCGTGCAGACCTGGCGCCCGCTCTGCGGGACCTGGCCCGTGCCTTTGAGCTCCTGGAGCTAGCCGCCGTGCACCTGTACCTGCTGCCCTGGAGGAAGGAGTTCACCACCATCAAGGTATGACTTTGGGGATGCGACTTCACTCCCCTCCTGGCTGCCGGCCCACTTCCGGGAAGGGTTCTGTGTTGGTTGGCTCTGGGCATGTTGGAATGCCTGCTTACCAGGGAGTCGTGCCACCTAAAAGCTTATGGTCAGAGTAGCCTCACTGTCCCTATTATAGAAATTTCTAGGATAGGTGCGGATAGGGGGAAGGAGGAGGTACTTGGAATGGTCATCCTGATTCCTTGAGGACTTGGGCTGGCTCCATCTACAAAAGGACACACACAATGCTGGGCATGGTGGCACATGCCTTTAATCCCAGCACTCAGCACTCAGGAAGCAGAGGTAGGTGAATCTCTTTGGAGTTCAAGGCCAGCTGGGGCTGCAGGGAGACACTATCTCAGAGACACCCCCCCCACACACACACACACACAAAAGACACTACTACTGGGAGCACAGATGGGGGACTGAAGAATGGACCTTGTCCTTGCTTGGGTCTAGGTTGAGAAAGGCCGATCAGGACTGGCCTGGTCCTGGGTCAGCTGACCATCCGAAAAGGGGTGGGGGGGCAGGGCTGCTCAGAGCTAATTTTGAGTGGGAAAGTAATGACATCTGCGCACGTGGGCGAGGTAGACCTTCATCGGTTGCCATGGCAGTGCCTCCCCCTCCACACGCTTTTCTTTGCCAGCCTGCTGCTCCATGGGGACACCTGAGATCCTGGGATTTTCATTCATCCCTTTAGGCTGAAGGACCACTCACCAGCACCACAGAGGACAAAACAGGCTGGGGCAAGGCTAGGTTGGGATAGAGAGGGCATGGGATCTTGTCCAGCCTCCTCCAAGCACGTTTGCTGCCCCCACTAACCCCCTTTCTTCTGATAAGAGTGCATAGGAACAGCCCACCATATCTCAGAGCCCTAAGAAAGGTGTTGTGCCCAGAGCTCTCATTTTCCTAAGGGTGCTAAGCAGAGCAGTGCTCAAAGGAGGCCTGGATTTGTAGACTGGCAGACTTGGGAGAAGCCCAGTTGTCCCGATGCTTGATCTGGAGAGCACTTTCCCATCTGTCACTGTGGTACCCTCACACAGCTGCACATTAGAACTTCTGAAGACCCTTAAAAAGTTATCCGCAGGGTTGGAGAGATGGCTCAGCAGTTAAAAGCACTGACTACTTTTGCAGAGGACCCAAGTTTCAGTCCCAGCACCCACAAGGTGGCTGACAAGCCATCTGTAACTCTGTGACCATTGCATGTATGGGTGCACTTAATGCAAGGCAAAACCCTCAGACACATAAAAAATGAAAATTTTAAGTTTCATCCACATGTGAATGCTACATAAGAGGGGAGGGTGAGACAAAATGCCTGTCCTGGTAGTGACACATCTCCAAAGTCAATGGGTGTATGTGTGTAAGATACAGTGAAACATTCCTATATGCTAAGGCAGGAGGATAGCAAGTTTGGGGTCAAGCATGATCCTTGTCTTAAAACAAAAAGCCCATAAAGGGCTGTGTGATTCAGTGCTTGCCTAGTAAACATAAGCCATGTCCTCCTCCCCCAAGAAAATAACAGTCTTTGGGGGCTGAGCATAAACTTCAGAAGCTGACCAAGATGGAGGCAGAGCTAAGTGGGGGAGCACTGCTAACTACAATCCTTCATTGCAGACCTTCTCAGGAGGCTATGTGCATGTGCTGAAGGGCGTACTGTCTGAGGAACTCCTGATAAGAAGCTTCCAGAAGATGGGCTATGTACGCAGGGACAACCATCATCTAATGGTGACTGCCCTACCCCCCGCCTGCCAGCTGGTGCAAGTGGCTCTAGGCTGCTTTGCTCTTAGGTTGGAATGTGAAATCCTAGGTGAGGTGCTAACTCAGCTGGGCACCAGTGTGCTGCCAGCTGAAGAACTGCTCCGGGCAAGACGAGCTAGTGGGGATGTAGCCTCATGTGTGGCCTGGCTGCAGCAGCGACTAGCCCAGGATGAAGAGCCACCACCTCTGCCCCCAAGGGGCACATCTGCAGTTTATGGGGCCCCAGTGGACCTGTATCAGGATCTGCAGGAGGATGAAAGCTCTGAGGCCAGCCTGTATGGGGAACCCTCACCAGGGCTGGACTCGCCCCCTGCAGAACTGGTGTATAGGCCACAACTCTGGGAACAGAGTGCCAAACTATGGAGCACTGGAGGCCGGCCCTGGGAGCCCCAGGCTGATGACCTCCCTCTGGCCAGCAGCCCGCCCTACGAGACTCTGGAAGAAGAGCTGGAGCCGGAGCCCTCCGCTTTCTCTTTCCTCTCTCTGCGGAATGAGCTGATTCACCCAGGGGATCTAGCTACTGCTGAAGCCCCCAGGAGCCCTGAGCAGTCTAGCCCCCATCATAGGCAGCCAGAAGGAACATCAGCCTCCACTTATGGGCCAGCTGTGGAACCCCTCGACTATCAGGCACACAGCTGTCTGAGCCCTGGTACCCTACCCACCCTCTGTTGTGACACTTGCCACCAGCTACATGCCACACTCTGCACTGCCCTATCAGCCTGCCGCCCAAGTCATTCACTGCGCATACTGCTTGGTGAAACACAGAGGCGCCTATGGCTGCAGCGAGCACAGGTGGATACCCTGCTCTATGACAGTCCTGGGGCCCACCTCTAGGTCCAACAGGACCCCAAGTCAAGGGTTTGGGGTAGAGTTTCCATGGTGCTTCTTTGGAGGAAGAGCCTGGGCCCCTGGCTGCCCTAGCTCTCCTGTTGCCAGGGGAGTTCAAGCCCTGCACTGGAACAAGGTGGGGCTTTCATGGGATACTCCTACCTGGGGCCACAGAAGGCCCTCCTTGCTGAAGTACCCATATCTCAGCCCTGGCTAGCAGCAGACTCTGAGCTGGATCAATAGGATCCTTCTCCCATGTCTCTGTCCTCATGCCCAGATGCACTGGGTAGAGAAGTCCAGGCTCTAGGTGTTACTGTATCCAAATTCCAAGGACTCCACTGAACTTCCTGTAGCTCTCTACTTGCTCCCTGTAATTTACGGTTCAGGATGTCCCCTCCCATTATGAAAGAATCCCCTCATAGGGGCTGCCTCAAGGTACCTGAATTCCTAAGGGGCCAGTTTGGGAAGTTCTGAAAGGGCACCGCTTACCTAGTTTTGAGGACCCCTGCTCTCAGTGAAGAGATGCAGAACTGCAAACAGACATAGTGGGAGGTGCTATTACCCCTTATCTAGCAGGAGTGGTTCTCCCAGCCAAACAGGGAGGGTCAGCATCCACAGCCTACCCCTTGAGCTACTGCCAAAAGCAGCTCGCTGCCTGATATAGTCTAACCTAGGCAGACAGATGCCCATCAAAAGAGAAGCCACAGCCCACTTGGAGCACAGCCACCATGACCAGTACCCTGCCGCCCTCCTCTATTGCTAACCCTTCAGCCAAGCCCGTTCCCATTCCTCTCTTCCAACCCCTCAGAGGACACTGTCCATACTGCATGGATCAAAACATGGATTAAAGGATCATGAAAATGTCATTGGGAAGGCTTTTTATCTCTATCCCTGGAACAAGAGCCCACCGCTTCTCTCCCTCGCCATCAGCAACATCAGCCAAGGGCTTTCTTTCTGGGAGTCTAGACCCTGTCTCGAAAAGACCAAAAAAAAAAAAAAAAAAGTCCCTTACCACGGCCCTACCCATACTTGCTCCTATCTTCTCACCTGAAGACCCACCAGCCCTCCACTGAGTAGCTCCTAGTGGCTAAGCAGAAACAGAGTGGTCTTTAGACCAGCCAGTGCCTAGCCCCAATTTCAAGATTACAGGGAAGGGCCAGTGGGCATTTCACCACTACAGACAAGGCTGCCAGGAGTAACAGGCCACCAGGTGGTGCTATAACAGACCAACCTCTCCTAGGTATTCCCACCCACCATTGACCCAGTTGACACCCTGCCTGCACCTGGCACTGATGAACACCAGGAAGAAGTCAGCTGAAAGAACAAAAGGTACAGGCTGAACCCTGGGAGTTGTAGCCTGGCCTGCAGGGCCTCTCTCGGGTCTGTTGACTGATGATCCATGAGGATGTTAGGGATGTGCTGGGCCCACAATCAGGGCTTACATCGTTTGCTCTGCCCTTCGGTGGCAACTGGGGCAGCACGCTTGTTGCGGTGGTGGGGGAAGGTGGGCATGAGCTCTGGTTCACAGGCTGTGGGAGAGAGGCAGCTCAGTGCTGGGCTGAAGAAGGGCTTTCCAGGTAGGCTGTGTGGTGGGGACCCCTCCCCTCATCTAGATGGGACTCCTCACTCAAGCTTGCCCAGGGCTGGCTCTGGCCGTCCATCTGCTCCCTTCCTCTTCCCCTTTCACTGCACTGGGAAGCCACCTAGCACGGACAAAATGGGCTACTTGTCACCCCAAAGAGGGTATCCGGGAAACTCACGTAAGGGCTTCTCCTTGAAGTAGGAGCTCTCCAGGCAGTCCCCTGCTGTTGCCCTGGACAATGACAAGTGACCTTTGGCCTCAGCAAGGCCTGTTTTCCTCACAGCCAAGCTCAGCAATCCCCATTAAACTGCCAACAAATAGGGACTGGGAGATAGAAACTGACAGGAAGCTCTAAGACCTAAGGGAGCAGAAGCCACTCAAACCGGGCACCTGGCCCATGGGTGTGTCTACTTATGTCTGAGGAGGAGGCATCTAGAGCCAGTGTTCTGAGAAACCATCTTTTTCAGTGGTAGAGCATTTGCTTAGGATGAACAAGGTCCTGATTTCTGTTCCCCACAAAAAGTAAATTAAGGATTTGGGTTTAAGATATCCTTTATCTCTATATCTCTGTCCTCCCTGAGGGGTATGGCCATGAAGCTGCCTGTAGGTGGGCTCTGTACCTTTTCTTAGGGTCATACATGAAGAGGAAATTGAGCAGACGAAGTCCAGCCTCTGAGAGCCATGGGAACTTGTGCTTGAGATTGTTGTAGGGCTGTTTCCTCAAGCTGTACTGGCCGGCCAGCGGCAGCTTAGAGAAGCCCTGCAGGAGGCAGGGGCTGGAGCCACAGGGCCATGGGGCACAAATGGGGACTGGGGGCTGCCCAGGACACTCACCGGCCAGATGTTCTCACTGGGTGTTCCCAGCAGCTGTACGATCAAGTCAATCTGGTGGATCTCAGAAGTGCCAGGGAGAAGGGGCTTGTGGGCCAGCAGCTCTGCCAGGATGCAGCCAACAGCCCTGCAGGGGCAGTCAATCTGCTTACCCCCATGTCAAGACACCAATGAAGAAACAGGCAAGTGGCCATGAAGTGCTCCCACTAGGCCTGCAATGCTGCCTTTGTGGACCTCTGTCAGAAGCCAGGGAGCACTCCGGCTATATTCCCATGGCTCCCCTTGGGTTCTACAGTCAGGGCCACCTCTCCAGGCCCACTTGTGCTCCTGTCCCAGGACTGACCTCAGGACCCAGGAGACATGAGGCCCCAGGAGCAGCAGCAGTTCTTACCACATGTCGATACTGGTACTCTGGGTGGTGGTTCCCAGCAGCAGCTCTGGGGCTCTGTACCTGCGGAGAGAGGCCTGGTTTTACTCTGTCTAGCTCTTCTCCCTCAGCCTGAGCTCCCTGAGGGTCCTCAGAGCCAGGACAAATGGTAGAGCCACAATGCCCACACCTGCCACCACCAGCTTGCTTTGGGATGGAGGTCAAAGGACACACAGCAGAGGACATGTGGGGATCCTGACTGGGATGTGAGCCATGTGCGTGTCCTGCCCTTAACCACCACCTCATTCTGTTAAAAACTACTTCAACAGGGCATGATGATCTATGCCTTTAATCCTAGCACTGGGGAGGCAAAGACAAGCAGATCTTTGTAAGATCATGGCCAACCTGGTCTACATAGTGAGTTCTAGGGCCAGCTGAGGCTATTGGGAGACCCTGACTCAAGACAAGAAACAAATAACAAAAACAACCATTTCAGAAAGCCACTCAAGATGCCCACCCTAGACCTATCCATTGGGAGTATATGCAGTCCCATGCAGCTCACAGACTCTTAAGGCTCATTTGCAACATCAGCCTCAACTGCAAAGGGCAGAGACATGCCCATCCCTAGGGGCCACCATGATTCTGAGGGACTCACCAGAGGGTAACAACCTTGGGGGTCATTGGCTTTACTGGGACACCATAGGACCGAGCCAGGCCAAAATCCGCTGCAGTAGAGGTAGAGAGGAAAGGGAGAGAATATCACCTAGTGAGGACGACAAGTTGCTGTCTGGAGACAGGGCTGAGCTCAGGTGGCCTGGCATAGGGAAGACAGATAAGGCATCCCTGGCTTTCAGAGCCACACTGGCACCCCCACCCCCAAAGGTATACTCACAGAAAGTTACCTCCATCCATGTGGGATCAATACCCAGTAGTACCTACCTGTCTTCACACAGCCCTTATCTGTCATAAGCAAGTTGGATACCTTCAGATCCCTGGGACAAAAAGAGAGCACTGGTTTTACCAGAAAGCGAGTTCCAGAGGGCAAATGGGCTGTCAACTTGAGTCCAACACAACACTTTCCTTTGCATTTGTGTCTTTTAAAAACAAGGTAAACTGCTGGGCGTTGTGGCGCACGCCTTTAATCCTAGCACTTGGGAGGCAGAGGCAGGCGGATCTTTCTGAGTTCAAGGCCAGCCTGGTCTACAGAGTGAGTTCTAGGACAGCTGGGGCTACAGGGAGACCGTTTCGAAAAGACCAAACAAAACAAAACAAAACAAATCCAAGGTAAACAGTACCAAAGATACTGGCTGCCGGGATGCCGGCAGTCTCAGTGAAGCTAAGGAAGAGTCAGGTCTCCAGCCCTGCTGCTTTTCTTCTCCCATGTTCTTCCAGCAGCCCTACCACAGAGTCTTCAAGCTGAGCTCCAAGCCTTAAAGGCCTCATAGCAGCTCCTGGCCTGAAAGATTCACTGTATGCAGGTACTCTTCTCCACAGGTAGAGCTTCCAGCTGCTGTTCTCCCACCTATCCATCTACGTACCATTTCCCAGGGGGACATATGAGGGCTGCTCAGACTTGTTTGGTCCAACAGCCTCCCTGGGAGCACTTAGAGAATTTCTACTGGGGGTTTTAGTCTTTTCCTGAAGGTATTCAGAATGAGGCACTATGGGGACATCCCTGTCCCATCATCCAGACACAATTCCAGCATACCCTCCTCTTGGCTGCCACAGCCTACCTGTGGATGATGAAGTTCCTGTGCAGGTACTGAAGGCCCCGAAGCACCTGTAGCATGATGCATTTAACCTGTGCAGATGTCCAGAGGCACAGGTTAGAGAGCTGAAGCACTGCCTGGCAGCTAGCACCAGCAGTTACTAGCAGCCTCAGGAGTATGACTATTGAAGACTTATTGTTTAGTGTGTTTGTTTGTGTAGTGTGCCTGTTTTGCATGTACATGGGTGCATAGTTTTGTATGGGGGTCTCCATGCACGTGTGTGAAGGCAAGAGGTTGACATCAGCTATCTTCCTCACCTGCTTTCCATTTAATATAGAAGTAGGGTCTCTCTCCTGAATCCAGAGCATACTGATTTGGCTAGTCTAGCCAGCCAATTTGCTTGGGAATCCCAGTCTCAGGTCTGGGTCTCCAAGCTTCCAGGGTGTCCCACAGGCAGTAATGTCCTATATTCTGTATCAGCACAGGTGGGCTGGAGAGATGGCCTAGTGGTTAAGAGCGCCGACTGCTCTTGCAGAAGACCCAAGTTCGATCCCCAGCACCCACATGGCAGCTGAGAACTGTCTTTAACTCCAGTTCCAGAGGAATCTGACACTCTCTTCTGACCTCCGAGGCATTGCACAACACGGGTGCACAGACCTACATGCAGACAGTACATTCATACACATAAAAAATAAATTAAAAAAAAAAAAAAAAGAAGCACGGGCAACTCTACATATCTCCAACAGTCATGTCCAATACAGGTAATAATACACTGACCAGGGCCTGTGAAGCAACTCCCTTGACACACCTGGGCCTCAGAAAAGGGTGTTGGCATATTCTCCAGGAGGCTGGCCAGATCTTGCTCACAGTAACCCATCACCAGGAAGATGCTGGAAGGAAAAAAAGGGAACATAAGCCACCTTCTGTCTTTTTCCCTAGTAAGTAAAGAAAGGCCTCACCTGCTGAAGGAAGGGACCCAGGAAGGGACCCATTCAGGTAAGATAAGCCCAGGAGACCACATACCTCTCCAGGTGGTTGCCCACAACCACCTCCTTCAGCTCTACAATGTTTGGATGGCGAAGACGCAAGAGCAGTGTGATCTCACGAAGGCTGCTGATGGGAATGCCTGTAACCAGAGGAACTCGGCGAGCTCTGCCCACTATACTTGGGGCCCCGTAAACACTGTACCTGCTTCAGGGAAAATTACATTGATACTAACACCACTTACTCCTACATTCATTAGAGATCCAAGGTAGGTGCATGGTGGTTAGCAAGGGTGCTGGTGTGATATAAAGGCCAATGGAAAACTGAGACAGGTGAGAACTGAAGACAGAGGTGAGGGGATGGAGAGAATGCAGAATAAAAAATTAAAAAAAAAAATCAATCCTACAGCTGGCCAATGTAGGGAAAGTCTGGCAGAGTTGTTGAGCAAGCTCAAGCTTGGGCTGCGGTGATCAGTGGAGCCCCTTACATTGTACGCATGCTCTCAGGAGAGTTCAGTCCTGAGAAACCTCAGGAACTCGCTCTCCTACCCCTCCTGCTTTGATGACTTGCTGGAGGGTTCCCGGGTGCTGCCGCTCCTTAGCTCACCATCTTTCTCTTTGTCCATCCGAACCTTCTTCAGGGCAACAATTTCATCTGTCTGGGTGTCACGAGCCCGATCTGGAATAGGAGCACAGCTGTCACGGAGTCTACCTCAAACCTTCTCATAGCCCCATCTTGTTACCCAGGAGCCCCTTTTTTGAGTTTTATGGAATTCCTTCTCTTTTCTGACAACCTTAAAGCCCAGCAATACTTAAGTCTTTCCACACTAGCAACGCCTCCTAGCCCAAGATTACATGGGGGTTCCCATTAAGTTGGGCTGGGAATTCTGAGCAGTTTGTGTGGTAAGGAGCTGTCTGAGCATTCTCTTCACACGAAAGGCACTGCTTTGTGTTCATTTGGGCTATTACAGTATAATAGTAATTAAAGTTCTCTAGAAAAACTAGACTTGGGGCTGGAGAGATGGCCTAGCAGTTAAGAGCACCGACTGCTCTTGCCGAGTACCCGGGTTCGATCCCCAGCACCCACATGGTGGCTGAGAACCGTCTGTAACTCCAATTCCAGGAGAACTCCAGTTCCAGGGGAATCTGACACCCTCTTCTGACCTCCGCGGCATTGCACAACATGGGTGCACAAACCTACATGCAAACAGTACATTCATACACATAAATAAATAAATAAAAATAAAAAAAATTATTAATGGCAGGACTGGAGAGATAGCCTAGCGGTTAAGAGCACCAACTGCTCTTGCAGAGGACCCAGGTTCGATCCCCAGCACCCACATGGCGGCTAAGAACCGTCTGTAACTCCAATTCCAGGAGAACTCCAGTTCCAGGGGAATCTGACACCCTCTTCTGACCTCCGCGGCATTGCACAACATGGGTGCACAAACCTACATGCAAACAGTACATTCATACACATAAATAAATAAATACAATAAAAAATTTAAAAAAAGAAACACTAGCCTTTATTTCACATAACTATGGCTCTATGAAGCAACTTTGTGGACTTGTTTATTTTTATTTATTTATTTTATTTATTATTTTTTGGTCTTTTCGAGACAGGGTCTCTGTGGACTTGTTTATTTTTATTTATTTATTTATTTATTTATTTATTTATTTATTATTTTTTGGTCTTTTCGAGACAGGGTCTCTGTGGACTTGACAGGGTCTCCCAGTAGCCCCAGCTGGCCTGGAGCTCACTCTATAGATCGGCTGGCCTTGAACTCACAAAGGTCCACCTGCCTCTGCCTCCCGAGTGCTAGGATTAAGGCGCGTGTCACCACGCACAGCTGTGGACTTGTTTAACTTCCACATATTAACAGAATGACTCACACCAATGGAGGTGCAATGACTGGTACATTTTATTGACCAAAACAGTTATCTCCACTCCATAATTATATATTTAGATTGCTGACATTAGCAACCTGATGCTTTTAGTTTTTTCCTTTTTTGGGTATTTTTGAGGCAGGGTCTCCCTTTTAGTACCAGCTGTCCTGGAGCTCGCTCTGTAGACCAGGCTGGCCTTGAACTCACAGAATCAACTCACCTCTACCTCCCGAGTGCTGGGATTAAAGGCACGTGCCACCACGCCTGGCTAGCAACCTGATGCTTATGATTATTCAGATATGATATATTGTGGCAATCACACCAGGAATTAAAGTTCATAAACAAGCCTTTATTCTGGTTTGGAGTGCAGAGTATGAGCTTTCCAGTCCCAATACAGCCATTGTGACAACTCCTATCCCACACTTGTAAGAGACATAGCTATAACTCCAGACTCATCATGAACACTCACACACAATGCCATAGGTACCCTCGCCGATGCGGTTCAGCTTCTCAAACTCCTTCACACTCCGGCATCTTCCCAGCTGAAAGACAGAAGAGCTGCCAGTGTGGGGATATGGAAGCTAATGGCACAAGTGATGATGGGTCTTATCCATATTGAGAAACTTGCTCACCAAACAGAAAAGCAACCACATACTTTGACTTAGTTCACCCCTCCACCCCCCCACCTGCCCCAGACAAGGTCTCCCTGTAGCCCCAGCTGTCCTAGAACTCACTCTGTAGACCAGGCTGGCCTTGAACTCACAAAGATCCACGTGCCTCTGCCTCCCAAGTGCTAGGATTAAAGGCGTGCACCACCACACCTGGCCATACTTGGACTTTTCTAAAGAGCAAAGAGGAAGGATGACACTGGGACTTTTGTAGTATCAAAGCTGGCCTAACCACTCTCTTCAACCCTGTGGTCCAGATTCTCTGCTGTCTAGAAACAGTGGCCACAAACGATATATAAAAATTCCTCTGGGGCCGGGTGTGGTGGTGCACGCCTTTAATCCTAGCACTTGGGAGGCAGAGGCAGGCAGATCTTTGTGAGTTCAAGGCCAGCCTGGTCTACAGAGTGAGTTCCAGGGAAGCTGGGGCTGCAGGGAGACCCTGTCTCGAAAAGACCAAAAACAAAACAAAACAAAACAAAAAACCACCTCAGTGCTAGTTGGTCTCTGGAATACCAGAGAGTGTTACCAAAGGCCACTAAACCAATAAAGCAAATATTGGTCTCCTTGAATCAAGCAAGACTCCTCTGTCAGCATCAGCTACACCTCACCTGCCTGGAAATACTGTGCAGCAGTGGCAGCCATATGCCTGTATATCCCAAATCTAATTGGCTATTAGCTCTCTCCTTGGAGGAGTAACCCACGGCTGATGCCACAAGCTTACATCCTCTAGTGGTTAGGAGATGTTATAAGCCACAGTAAGACATTGTCATCTTTTACAGAAAAAAACCATAATTCATGGATTAGCAAACCATCCAAACATCTGTGTCTATACCAAAGTAACCTACCATAATAATTAGTACTGTTTAAATAACTATATATCTAATTGCTTGTGCTTCATTAGTAAGATTAAAAAGTTATTCCTGGACTGTCAGTCCATGAAAGGAAACAGCCAGAACTGGTCAGAGTCCAAAACGACATCTCCAGAGAAAGTAGAAAGTTTTGCTTCTCGTCCACCTGTGCCCCTTTTCTAAGCCCAGGGAACAATCTGCAGAAGAAGGGGCATGGTAGAATGTAAGGGCTGTGATTGGGGTGAATGGTGAAACTACAGCAATATAGACTGGATGCTTAATTGATCAACTTGATTGTACATACAAGCCCCTCCAGCTGGATGGTGGGAGCCTTGGGCTGTGTAGGTTTGGGCACAACTACTTGCAAATTGGTTTTACATGAAGGATGCTTGTACTCATAACTTATTACTTATTGTTAAAAAAAAAACGAAATAAAAGAAAGTAAATAAAAAAAATACCTCTGTGCAGAGAAGTAGACACAACTTCCTATACTATGAGGAAACCTACCTAGAGGCACTCATCCTTCAGATGTGAAAACGGACACATTAAAAAAAAAAAAGGAAAAGAAAACGGACACATGACTTCTAGATCAAAGGAAGCTAGCCAAAGCCCATTTCCTTTTGCCCACTTTGCAGGCTGGGATGAAGATGGGGGATGAATGGAGCAACAGGACAGCCTATGGAAAACAGCTGCCTCTAGAATTCCAGAGGGTAGAGAAATAAGCCCTATCTTGTTTGAGCCACTGTATTCCGGAGTCTGTCATATTGGAGAGTCTGTGTAGTCTAATACACATTCACAGTGTGCTGCCTTTGTAGGTGGACTGAATGAGCATTTCTTGGATATAGGAAGCTCCTGCAGCAAGGTTTGGATTTATCACACCGGTCCCCAGCTGGCTTCCCTTCCCTTAACAGCCCTGTCCTGGGTCTTGTTACACCTGATGCCCTTCCATGACCCCCTTTAGCCCGACTTCTCACAGCACCCTGCACTTCTGCTTTCTATTCACTGTGTACTTCCCTTTCATCACAGCTTTGATGTGATGCCACCTGAGTTTGGCATATCATCCACCCCTTCTCAGTTTGTACAAACTTCCTGGTCAAAAAAAACAAAAACAAAACAGCTCTTCTACAAATCTCTTATAGAATTCCTTTCTCCGAAGTCACCAATACTGTGTGTGCTTGTTTTGTTTTGTTTTTTTTTAAAGGGGGAGGGGGCTCACAGGCCCTAGGACAGAACCGGATATATTTTTTTTTTATGTGTATGAATGTACTGTTTTGCGTGTAGGTCTGTGCACCCGTGTCGTGCAATGCCGCAGAGGTCAGAAGAGGGTCTCGGATTCCTCTGGAACTGGAGTTCTCCTGGAATTGGGGTTACAGACGGTTCTCGGCCGCCATGTGGGTGCTGGGGATCGAACCCGGGTCCTCTGCAGGAGCGGTCGGTGCTCTTAATCGCTAGGCCATCTCTCCAGCCCCGTGTGCTTGTTTTTGAGATACGGTCTCACCATTCTGTAGTCCGTCTGGTCTGAAACACTATGTAGCCCAGGCTAGCCTCCAACTTGCCCTGATGCTCCTGCTTCAGCCTTCCCCAGGGCTGGGATTTACAGGCGTGGATTACCACGCAGGTCTGATATTTTTATATTTTGAGTAACCGACAATTGCACACAATATATTTTCCCCCTTTAAGAGCTGATTTCCAAATCACGGCAGTACTCCAGCGTCCTGCGCGGTGCTCTGTAGCTCCAGGGCACTACCCTTAGGTTTGGTGTGACTTGCCCTCGAAAAGCATGAACAAGACGTTAAAACCTACTTCTCTGCCGCTTTCCACCAACTATCTACCTGCATAGAAAGCGCTCCTAAGGTTCACCTTCCTTATCACACAAAAGACAGTTATAAGAGCTGCCAGGTGCAGCATCAACAATCAGCAAGGTGAGCGCTCCCGGCTGCAGGGACCTCCCGGAGCCTCGCCGCCTCTCCACACCGCGGCTCAGTCCGGTCGGGTGCGGATCTCTGCACATGCCGCAGGAAGCTCAGAGGCTGCCGTGCCCTTCCATGCCGGAACCCTAGAACTTGCACACGGTACTGCGAACCCAGCGCACTCAGACCCGGCCCTGCCCCAGCGCAGCCCGGGTGGAACCCCGACGCACCCTGTGTTCTGGAGGCACTGTGAAGAAACCTTCCTTACGAATACATTTCAGTCGAATCTGATCCAACTCCGGGTCCGCCTCCGCCATGCCGAGCGGTGCAGCCCCGTACTTTCCCTTTGCGCAGGCGTAAACCTTCGGTCGTCTCAAGCGCGTGACGTTCTTCCGGATCGTCCTGCTGTCTGCGACATTACCTGCGCGGGTCGCCGAGCACTTCTGTGGACCCCGGCTCTGGGACTTGCCCAGGCTACGGGGCGTCGAGCCTGACTTTGGCCCTGAGCTTAGACAGCCTAACAGATCGATGGAGGAGGCTAGGATCGAGGCCGTCCAGGCCGGGGACCCTTTGGGGGGGGGGCTTCTACGAGCAGCCTAGGAATGCCTCCCAAGCTGTCCCAAGTCCGGGGATGGACACCGCGGGAGCAAGGGGGAGGGCGGGGGCGAGGACTTTCCAGTTCTGAGAAGAGGCCAGAAATCGGTACTCCGGGGAACGAGGGAGTGCCGGCAGTGAACGCCGTCCCCGCGGCAGGCAGAAAGTCCGAGCTCTTCTGGTGCAGGGAGGTCTGTCTGGCTAGTCTCTAGCCCAGCTCTGGAAAGTGGAAGGAAAGTCAGGTAGAAATGGGGTCCTTGGTGCGAGGCTCAGCATCAGAGGGTATTTATATTCCCTATTTGCTTCACTGTTGAAATCTAGTCAAAGTAGCAAAGCTCAAACTACCGCCCCCAGCCAGACCTAGAAGGTTCAGATTGGTTCTAACCAGCTAGAAGAAAACGCCTCTCCTGAATACTTCATCTTCCATACTTCCCATTTAAGTTACAACGGTTCCAGGACACTAGCAGTGCTTTAAACTCTTCCTAGAGAGGCAGCTGCACACGAGAGCTGTGTTTTGTGATAGTAGCTGGGAGCAGGAGGCAGTCCTTGAAAGGCAGCTCAATGGAAGCCCAGTCCTTTGCGAGACCAACCTCATCCCCAACTCTAGCCAAGGACAAGGCTAGAGCCTTGCGCAGGAGAGGTGTACATCATACACCAGGAAGGAACTGCATTTTCTGTTCCTTCTACGTTTGTCTTTCTGGGTTTGAGAAAGTTGCCTGGTTTGGGAAACAGCTGGGAATTAGTGTACTGGCCACTAGAGAACAAAATGAGCCCAAGAGGTCCTGTGAGGCTGCACTCAGTTCTTTGTGTAATGGAACTCAGAACACTATTTGTCTCCAATTCCTTATGGATGTTTAAAGATTGGGAAAGTAGCTGGGCATGGTGGCACACACCTTTAATCCTAGCACTGGGGAGGCAAAGACAAGCAGATCTTTGTAAGATCATGGCCAACCTGGTCTACATAGTGAGTTCTAGGGCCAGCTGAGGCTATTGGGAGACCCTGACTCAAGACAAGAAACAAATAACAAAAACAACCATTTCAGAAAGCCACTCAAGATGCCCACCCTAGACCTATCCATTGGGAGTATATGCAGTCCCATGCAGCTCACAGACTCTTAAGGCTCATTTGCAACATCAGCCTCAACTGCAAAG
>VZQC01007915.1:2233237-2235737 GCA_009823505.1 Rhizomys pruinosus
AAAAAAAAAAAAAAAATCAAACATGGGTGGAGGATATGTAGGCATATTTTAGAGTAATATAAATTTAAAAAGGAAAAATGGGAATCCTGAAATATGTGGAAATGACAGTTTGTGTACAGATGATATAATATTAGTATAGTTGTGACGTATATATGCATATGTTGAAGCAATACAGATTAGAGGGAACAATAGCAGAGGAACTGGGACAGGGAACTGACGGAAACAGTAAAATTCCAAGGACAATAATCCTCTGCTTTGAAAAACTTTGAAAAGAATCAGAAAAAGATACAGGGCAGGAATGGCAGGGTGCATGAACTCGGGCGGGGTGGGGGGCATGGAAGGGGAGATGAGTCTAGATTGGACTGAGAAACGATGTATGAAATGCACAAAACTTCATTAAAAATGTTAAAGAATACTTAGTCACAGTCTTCAGAATCTCTTAGTGATACCTTTCTTTCATGCAAGGCTTAGAAAGATGCTCCTCATTGATAAATCAAATTAATATCCTCATCCCAGGTTGGCCTCACATTGACCATGTAGCTGAGGAGGATGAATTTCTAGTCCTCCTACCTCTCTCTCAAGTGGATGTACTGGCACCCATTTATGAAGTGATAGGGATGGAATCTAGTGTGAACACTCTACCAGCTGAGCTATATTACAAAGCCTTCCCCATTTCTTATGTATATGAGTGCATTGCCTGCATGTATGTAAATGCATCTGTGTTGTGCAACCCCCATGGAGGTCAGAAGAGGGTGTTGAATTCCTCTGAAACTGGAGTTACTGGATATTTGTTTGCTGCCATGTAGGTGCTGAGAATTGAACCTGGGTCCTCTTCAAGAGCAGTCAGTGCCCTTAACCACTGACCAGTCTCTCAGCCTCAGCTGCCCACTTCTTATATTCACTCTTATTCTTTTGGAAATTATCTGTGTATCGCAAGAGGCCACACTCTCTAACATCTTCTTTAAAGTATCAATTTTCCTAGCATAACATTATATAACTCTTCCCTTTCATGGTGTTTGGTGTCATTTTTATTATACACTCACGGTTCTTATAATGGAAATGTAAATAATTAAAATAACTTGATATATTTTAAATTTTTTATTTTAAAGATATTTATAAAGTCACAGGCAGTTGCAAAAGTAATAACAAGTGGTCCCACATGCTCTCCATGGGTAGAGGATGGCCTTTAACTCCCTAATAGCCCCAACTGGCCTCAAAGTCTTAGGAATGGGCCCCTACCTTCGGAGGAAGCAGAAGCCCGGGAGTGCTTGGCTGTCCCTGGCCCCAGCAGCAGGCTGTCAGCAGGATGACTCGAGGCATCCCTGTCAGGCGGCTTGACGTCGTTCTCCATCACCTTGTCCTTAGGCTTTGGAACTAAACAGACAGGGCTCTTCTTCGGCTCCTCACCTGGAACACACGGATAATCAGACCTAGCGCTACCGGGGACGGGGGTGGGGTGGGGTGGGGTAGGGGGGCGCCTCCGTCTGGCGGCCAGCTCTGGACAGGGTACCCCGGGAAGGCTTCGGACAGCGTGTCCTGGCGGTGCCTTTACCTTTCTTCTCCCTGGGTTTGCTTTTGGACAGGCCCATAGGTGACCCCCGCCTCCCCCGGCCAGCGGCCTCCGGGCCGTGTAACCCAGAGACTCACAAAACCTACAGACGGCCATGGCGCTCATCACCACGGCAACCACCAGACGCCGCCCAAGCCCCGCCCAAGGCCCACAGCCATCCTCTCGCGAGAGCAAGCCGTGATACCGGACGCCGCGAACGACCCCGGAAGTCTTTGCGGGTGCCGCTGGTCCCTAGGATCTGTACCCTGCGGCGCCAAGGGCTACGCTGCCCCCCTGGCCATGGACGGTAAGTGGCTTGGGGCTCGGAGGGAAGCTTGGCGCGTGCCAAGGTCGAACCCCAGACTCTGGCCAGGACCCCGCCCCCCGGCTTGGAACCCACATCCCTGTGCGGACTGCGGGCCTCCACCACACAGCCCAGCCAGGACCCGCCCCTGGGTCTTGATCCTCACCCAGATCTTCCTGGGTATGGACCACTAGTCCAGTGCCCAGGTCTTAAGTTTCGACCAGATAACCCCAATATCTAAGCCCTTTCCCCTAAACCCTACCCATCCTTGGTATGTTCCTGCTTTGGGGACCCTGGAATGTGGTCAAGAAGGTACCAGAAAAGTTGGTACTTGCACACGTTGACCCAGAGAAACTGGACACAAAGTGCTCCCCTCCTAGCAGCTCCTTGAGAAAGCTGCTTGCCCCGTTCTGACCTCACCTTTAGGGAAACATGTTGGGAAGGAACCACCCCTAGTAATCTGACTGGCCTCCACCTGCCACTGCTGAGCTCTAGACCCCCAAAGAAAGAACCCTCAAAAAACTCATGGGCTGGGGAGGTGGCTCAGTGGTTAAGAGCGCTGGCTACTCTTGTAGAGGACCCAAGTTTGGTTCCCAGCATCTTCAAAGCCCTTAACTCGAGTTCCAAGGGATCCTATGCCCTCTTCT